>JAQOWM010000521.1:0-17040 GCA_029041755.1 Resseliella maxima
TGTCCAATGTAATGAAATTCAAACTGAATGTAATTCTTTTTCTCTCCTTTTTTAGCCATGGCCAGTCGTTAATAATACCAGTTTGATTTGCAACACGAAATATACTAATTCTTCCACGCAAACCTATATATCTTTTTATTATGTTATCAATGAATTTTATCTTCTTTATATTTTCCACATATTTTTCATTAGAAATGTTAGGGTTTGTATTTTCTTCTTTGAAATCATCTTGCACAAGTGATAGAATAAGTACTACAAATTCGATTTTCTCATCATCATTTTCCATTGAGTCATTTTCAACATTGGTAACCACTATCGAACATGATTTATTGAAATTTTCAATATTTTTTATCCAATGAATTATATTTGTTATAAAATTTCTTAAATACTCTCTTCCTTCATATGGATATTTAAATTGTCCCATTTCTTCAGTACGAGCGCATTTGAACCACTTGTAATTAATGGCCAATGCTATTTTAACGAAATTTACAAAACTAAGCATTCGATTAGTGAAATATTTAATGGCAATATCTTCTTTCACATTCCTTATATGATTAAATTCAGGAAAAATGTAATATTCGAAACCACTATTAGTATCAGCAATCAATTTTGGTACAACAATTTTGGAATACTTTTCAATGAAATCATAGCGATCAGTGTATTTAAATTGATTGGAAGATATTTCAACTGCACCTATTTCAGCTTCAGTAAGCAGTAATGCAAGTGTTGCTTTTTCACTATCTGAATCACCGAATAATAATGTAAGTTCTCTTCTTTTAGCGAATTCTACACTTTTTGCATGATTATCAATAAACTTCAAAACATCAGCTGCAATATTTTGTTTTTGAATATTCATTTCATAACCATTTGAATTAGAAATATTAGCATTTATTAATATAAACAGAATAATCGATGCACAATTATGACCTTTTTTTAAATTGAATCCATTCATTTTGAAAATTTACGCACAACTCTGTATTGCTTTAACGAAACATTTATTGATAATACATTTTTGTATGACATTTAACAATATTTATGGAAAATTATTTTGAAAGACTTGTTTTGAATATTGATAATTCCATTAGAATTAATTTTAAAACTCAGTATTAATTGAAAACGAATCGTAATGTAATAAGTTTTTGAAATAATTATAAAAATTATTAATTTAAAGATACAGTTGAAATGATTACTAAAATAATGTTGATGAATTAATGTCGTCATTCGTTTTTCATGAAACAATGAATTTGCACAATTTTAATTAAACATACCAGAAAGAATACTTTCTGTGAAAAAAAAATCCAATAATATGATTATGAAATAGGTACGTATGAAAAATTAATAAGTATTTTTAATCAATTTTTTTTTTCAATTTTCAAATTAAATAAGTTTGATTCAAATATCAATTAAAGGAAAAATTCACCAAAAATTCAATTATTTTGGTTTAAATAAATAAAATAAGTACGTTGGTAAGTTTTTTGCTTCAGTGATTTTTCGATAATTATTCAAAACATTTAGTGTGAAGTTATTTGTATATTTAGAAAAAGTACTAAGTATCGAGTAGTACAAAAAAAAAAAACAATCAATATTCAAAATGTGGACCTATAAAAAGGAGTTTGTTTTTGTGAATATATATATTTTTTTGAATCATATATCAAGTTTTTCCATGATAGAATTATACACCAAAAATAAAACACATTTAACATTGGGTGGATCATTACAAATAAAAAGCAATACTACATCAAATGATACAAATGTTCCTTCGGTCGAATCGATTATTGAATTTTTGGAAGATCATGTGGATGTTTTATCATTCGCAAAGAATAAAGAACTCATTTGTGTAATGGGCAGTGAAAAATCCGACAAAAATTCACTTATTTTGCTTCTTATTAATGCTGATTTGGAAGTTATTAAAACAAATTCGAAAAATTTCACTTATGTCGATAAAGATGGCGCATTTCGTGAATATTTACCAAATATAAATGCAAAAATAATTCCAGAACTATATCCAAATAGAGAGAGTGGTCTTGAATATTATGCAATGCCTGAATTTACTGTTCTATCTGACGTAAAAAATGATATCACAGCGACGCATCTCATTCAAAGAGTGTTAAAATTTTCAAATTCACTAAAGTTTTTGCTAACACTTAGCTATACAGCAGTGAAAAATGGTGAACATTCAACTTATGAGGAAAGAGCCGAAATTCGTGAACTGGTAAGAAATACATCGAAATTGATTAAAAACACTCGTAAATATGAACCAGGTATTGCACTGGTTGCAACAAATGTCGATAGTAAACCTGGTGCCAGTGAACGTCATGAGATCGAATTACTTGCTTATATGTTAAACCGTGCAATACTTGATTTGAATGCAGACAACGAAAAACCAGGTATTTCAGATGAAGAAAGAGAAATAAATAGAAAAAGTGTAAGACTTCTGGATGCATTGTTGGAGAAAAAAAATGGAAATTTCACAAAAATTACCATTTTTCGAAAGGGAAATGAAACTGGACTGGTGGAAAATATGCCATTGCTGCAATATGAAAAAATTGAAATCAAATCAATTATTCAGAATAATCTGAAATTTATTGAATACGATGAAAGTGATTTTCATTTTACTATTTTAAAAAATTCAACAGATCGTATTGAAGAAATAATTAACGAAATGAAAAGCCGCCTATTGGTAGATATATCAAGCATTAATGAAGACATTACAAATATTTATAAATCATTTGAAAAAAACAATTTTGTATTGAAAGGATTACATGAACAATTTACTATAGCTTACGAAACATTGCAGGGAATAGATGCCACAGATCCAAGAGAATTCGTTGATGAAATAATGAAAGCAGCGGAAATATTGGAAATTGAATTATCAATGTATGCCATTGATAATATTTTAAAACATATTGAATTTATTAATTTTTTAATTCAAATAACTAGCTATCGCTTGAAAAAGTTATTTCAAGTATCAGATGGTGTGCAACAGGTTTTAAAATACTTAGATGATTCAAAAGAATGGTATGAATATTTAGATCATTTACATGATTATTTGTCATCATATTATGTACAAGAACATGTAATAGATTATCAAAATGATACAGCCACTGTACTGGAATTGTGTTTTATGGAAGAATCTGGAGAAAAAAATATAACTGACATTGGTCTTGCTACATTTTTAGAAAGAGTTGGCAGTAGTTTACCAAATGAGATAGAACAAATGACGGTTAATTCATACAAATTGAAGACATTAACAGAAGTATTGAAACGAACAATGAATGATTTTGCCGTTCCATATTGTGAACTTGATAAATTAACAGTAAAGGGCTATAATATTAAATCAGGAGACGTTATTCCAATGAAATGTGAAACTAAAATAGCATTTATTGAAATTTTTGCATTGAATAATTTTTTTATGGATAAAGACTTAATATATGATGGGAAAGAAATTCAACTTTCTATCATTGCACCAACATGGGAGGTTATTGGTGAGAGAAAAATTACATTAATAGGTGCACCTGGAAAACCACATCAAAATGAATCAGCACCAAGTGGCACGGCTGGAAACGTTGAAGGCACCGCAGGAATGCCAGGATTACCTGGAGGCTCAGCCGGTTGTTTTTTGGCTATAGGAAATACATTTATTAATGACAAATATTTGACGATTCATCAAAATGGTGGATTAGGAGGACCAGGTCAACACGGTGGAAATGGTTCGAAGATAGATACATTTATTAAACATTAAATACATTTTTAAAATATAAAATTGTTGTATCATATCGGTGACCAAACGGTCATTTCATTTTATCTTAGATAATTTACTGATATACTAAGATAAAATAGATACGATATCTTATTTTATGCCAATTAAATAATCTTAACATTTATTACTTCATTTTCGATGTTTTTTCACACTTCACGACCATATTACGATTTTTGAAATTTAATTGATTTTCTGTCCTAAAAAACTAATTCAAGTGTATTCTTATCTATCGAAAGTTCTAATACTGATTCTTCTAATTACATCATAATTTGTTACACTCTCATAATATGTTTGACAACTGAGCTTTTTTCATAATTATGTAGTAGCTATGTAACGACCTTTATAGTGTATTTGCTATCGTGACTCAGATTTTTCTTTAGCCTTCCTCTGAAGAAAAATGTTTTTTGTATTAAAACCATGGGATAATTGATAATAATTAATTTTATAGATATATTTAATATCAAATTATTGAAAACAAACATATCTATGTGAAATTTAGGTCTAAATGGAGTTAACGGCGATGATCCAGTTGTTCCTGGCAAGAACTACGCAGCAGTTCCAACATGGAGGAAGCAAAACTTTGAGTATTTTATTATAGTAGAAGGACTCGTTGTACATGTTGGAAATGGAGGTGCTATATTGAGTTTATATGCCGTTATGGGGAAAGAAGTCAAACTTCCAGGTAAAGGAGGTAATGGAGGAGTAGGCGGCTTTGGTGGTATTGGAGGGGAATCATTTTTATTTGGAGTCGAACATAATCCTGAATTTAATATTTTCAACAAAACAGGTGATGGACATGTTAAAATACAGATTTTATGTTCTATACATTCCTTTCAACTTATGAATTCAAAATGTTCAAAATTGAAAAAAATTGGTTTGGATTTTTTTACATTAATTTTTTGTTAATATAGGCAATAATGGGACTGCAGGAAATGGAGGGGCAGGCGGTGCTGGAGCAAGGGACGGAGACTCTTATGTTGTTTTATATTCACATTTGTTCATGTTCATTGTAATCATTCCATTACCACCGGTAAAGGCTGTTGTAATTCCAGGAACATTTTATCCAAATGCTGATAATGGAAAATGTGGCAAAAATGAAGAAAATATAGAGTATCCAATGCAAGTGTTACTCAAAAATGCTTCATATGCAATTAACAATTATAAAAATTACGTTCGAGAAAATCTTATAAATAATATTCGGGAGACAGAATTGAGGAATTTCATTAAAAATGTTGAGAAAAGTAAGAAAATACAATCACTCTATGACACGATGGGATATTTCAATGAACTTCATGGTTTGGAAAATCAGTATTTGCAGCTACGAAGCCAGCTATCGCTTATGCCGTTTCATGAGTCACTACTCAATCGAAGCGGCGAATATGCAAAATCACATAATGAATCTGCTGATCATACAAAAATATTGACATTTATATATACAACAGCATTGGGAAAAATTTCAAGTCTTCGAAATTTTAGAAATCACATTTTAATTATTGATTTGAAGGACTATTTGGAAATTGTTAAAATGAATATTAAAAAAATGGAAGAACTTGACAGAGAAGTTAGTATTGAAGAAAGCAGACAGGAATACGAAAATTCATTGATGGACAAAATTAGTGCTGCGATTGATATCATCAACAAAGAAATCCTTCCCGAACTACTTCGTTACTTTGATGGGTTAGGTGAAACCATCGTGAAATTAATTGAGGAAATAGTAAAACGAAAAGATGAAGCAAAAGCGGAATTAAGTAAGTTGCATGATGAAATTCGTTTAACCAAGGTGCTTGGTGCAATGAATGTCGTTGGTAAATTTGCAAAATTTTTTGGAAAAATTGGAAAAGTGGTAACTACGCTCATAGCCAGTGCTGCGCGTATGATTTCTATGAATACACAAGCATTTCAGTTGGTACTTAAGGCGCTGGAAAATGCACTTGCACCATTAATTGACTTCTTGAAAGAACCTTTCAAATTGTATTATGAACAACTTAAACAAATATTTTCCATGATGCAGTCTATTCCTTGCTTTGATAATATTACCGAGACAACATCCAAATATATGGATGCAATTGACAAAATTGTGGACAGCAACAAAATTCCTGATTCCAAACTAGTTGACACCATGCGTACTGCAACTCGAGATAGTTTAAAAGACGCAAATTGTGATGAGATCAAAGTTTTACAAGAAGCAATGAATATAAATGATATCAAAGGTATAAATAAGGAAGTTTATGATCAAATCAAGGAAAGTTCCGATAAACTTGCAGAGTATGCAAAGGTAGAAAGAGATTTACAAAATCAAATAGACAAATGGGAAACTCGCTTGAAGGAAATTCACGACATAATGCTGCCCATGTTTATAAATGTTCAGGCAGCAATAATATCAATTTCAAGTGCACTGGGTAATAAAACGCAGGTTGAACTGGATGTAACTGCATGGAAAGTTCAGGGCATATTGAAAGATCTCAAAGTAGTATTCCACAAAATGTCAGATGAAACGGAGATGCAGGCCGACTTACAAAATGGCGTTGAAAAATTAAGTGAGGCATTTGCTGTTTTAGTTCAAGTTTATGACCGCATCCAATCATTTACGGATCAAGCTAAATTTGCCAATTATTTAACTGGTGTTCAATCGCCAAATAGTATGAATATTGCAAATCCTCAATTGAAATACATGGTATTGCTGTTAAAAAGAATGGTTCAGTCAAATGTTGTCATCGATCAATACGAAACAGCTATACATTCGTTTAAACAACATCAATTTCCATTTGCTCACATTTATTTAAGTACATTCGATTTTTCAACTGGTTTAGAATCTAATGATACACAAACGTTAGCAAGAAGGGCAGCCGACGAAATTGAATTTTTGCATGAGCAATTGATGTTCCTTGATGCATCCATAGGGAAATTTGATAGTGAAAGTTTCGGAGATATTGATTTTAGTAGCAAGGAAACCAGTATTGCAATGCCATTTTTTACATTCAAAAGTCGTGATTTTAAAAGAGACGTTAAAAAACTGTTGCACGGAGAAGAAATAATGATTAAGGCAGATATTGTTAATGGAATAAATCAAAATGCAGTCAAATTCAATGAAATTGAAATACAATTCAAATTATCAAATAAAGAGACGGAAAGTGAGCTAAATGAAGAGCTTCAAAAATACGCTGTAAGAATGACTATGGTTGGAAATAATTATTATAGATGTGGTGACAAATTCTACTATCTTTCGATTGACGACACTGCTGTAATAGAGTATTCATTTAAAAAAGATCAAACTACACGTAAACCACTTAAATTTAATGACGTTTATCGTAAACTTAGTGAAAAGGGCTACTTCTTGAGTCCATATATAATGTGGAAATTACAATTGATAAAACTAACTGAAGATTTCCCTCATGTAAATGATACCTTCATTCAACATCAATTCAAAGAACTGAAAAAATTTGATAAAGAAGCAATTAACATGGAATTATGGGGTCGAGGACAATATTTCAGAAAAGAGGGCAAACTTTCCAAAGAAGTTTGCAATGATGAAATTGGGAAATATTATAACTACGATAATACAACACAAAGTGCACAAAATATGCACCGCCTACAACATCTATATGGTTCATTCTTTTGAATATTATCGATCAATGAATATTCTTCACGTTCAGCTTTAAATTTGTTCAAAAAAAATCTGGTTAAAACATTAGTATTAGCATTTTTTCTTTTTCGCTACCTATTACTGTTGATTGAAATAAAGTTGAGAAAAGTATGAATTTTAAATTGGTTTTACATTAAATACACAGCAATACTTAATGACTGCATGCTCGATATATATTTCGAAAGTACTAATATTTAAAAGCTTTAATTTTTATTCAAAGCCATCCAACATTTTAAAATATAAAATTTTTGTTTCTTGAATAAAAACCGTTATTTATTTACATCTGTGATAAAATAATTCGTAATTTTTGAATTTTGAAGGCTGGTTGCTACCATTTTTTTAATTTTATTTATTGACCTAAACAGCGACCGAGCTGTTTATATTATTTTGCTATAAAAAAATCGTCAGTGCCAATAAAACGGAATATAGTTATTATGCAATAAGTTTTCCTTTAGTTTTCCACATATACGATACATTTTCATTTTTTTAATGAAATAATGCGGAGAAAAACTCTGCAATTAACAAATTTAATTGGAAATGTCGTTTCAATTTCAAAGTAACTTAATATTAATTAGAATTATGATTTTTAATTATAATAAATAATAACATGTGTGTTGAAAAAACAACTCCTTGCTATTAATAATTGTAAATAGTTTGGCTGAATTAGAAGGTATATCTAATATGAAATAAATTATTTTTTGTAATTGAATAAGTTGCAATACAAAATTTGATATTGATTTTGGAAGCACAAGATATAAGCATTGAAGAAAACAACTCCTTGTTTGTTCTTTACAATATTCAGTGAAGTGTACAAGAGAAAATAAAAGTGATTGTGTAGTATATTTAGCTATACTTGGATGAAGAAAATTAAAAAATAACAAAACATGTTTTTTTTGTGTTTCACTCTAATTGCACAATTTGCCGTGATACAAATGGCTGATGATAGTCCACCATATATGAAAATGGAATGTTCGCCGAAAAAATTATTGGTGATGGGAAGCTATATTAATATAAGTGATATCTTAAATTTAGAATGCATGGAAAATGCGAAATTTATTGAAATATTTTCATTGAATGAAATATCAATTGACGAAAACATCAATAAAACTGGGCAAAATGCACAAATTACAATTATTGCACCTAAATGGCATATTATCGGTGAACGTAAAATAATTTTGGACGGAATGTCTGGAAATTCGCATTCGTCGTTGAATGCAACAGACGGTATTGGTAGTTTTAAACATGGTAAACCTGGCTTACCGGGAGGTTCTGGTGGGTGCTTTTTTGGAATTGGAAATGAATTCATCAATGGTTCCAATTTAGAAATCCACGTAAATGGAGGCGAAGGTGGACCAGGTCAAAATGGTGGCAAAGGTGTGATTTTTTAAGTAATAAGCTTATTCATAGAGCAATAGAATAAATCTGAATTAATTCAAGGCTTTGATGGAATCAATGGACAGGACCCACCAGTTCCTGATAATTCAACAATAGCAAAAGATATTTGGAAATCATCGAAATTTTATTTTAATGAAACTATCAATAAAACTGAAACTGACGAAAAAGAGGATTTACGTGTGCATAGTATTGCGTATAGGCTTTTTGGGCATAATGGTACTAAACCTGGAGATGGAGGCAATGGTGGTGTCCCAGGTTTGGGTGGTTACGCGGGAAAATTCTTTATTGCAGCCTTCAACATGAGCGCCAACTTTTCGATTTTTCAGGAAATGGGTACATTTTTGATAGAATAGAATATAAAGTAAGCAACTCATTCTTCTAATTCTCATTATTATTGAGTAGGTAGTAATGGAACATTTGGAATGGGAGGAATGAGTGGAAACGAAACCCGAAACGGTTGGACAATAGATATATTGTACATAAATCAATATAATTTAAGCACAGGAGAAAACATAGAATTTGGTAAAGCCATACCGAATGTAAATCAAACTGAAACTCCACGCATATATGGTAAAAATGGATCCGATGGTAGCAATGAAAACGGAATGGAATTTCCTATTTCCACGAATTTTGTCAATCCATCACATATAATTAATACGTATAAAATATTTGCTAGAGAAGAGTTGGCAAATCCTGATTCCGAAAACAATCATGAGAATTTAAAAGATTTTTTGCAAAAAATTGATAATGATGAAAAAATTCAATCGTTTTATAACACAATGAGTTTCATAGATGAACTACAGAGCTTAGAAGCGCAATACTATCATTTGAAAAACAATGTTTCTTTCATTCCATTTTTGGAATCATTGGTCGAACGAATCAAGAAACATGCAAAAGAATTTCCCGAACCAATTGAGAACAAAAAAGTGCTAGGAATGGTATATTCATTGATAATGAGCAAATTGAACAATACCAAAAACAATGATACAATTGTAAATCTATATGATTTCCTTGAAGAACAACAAAAAGGAATTGAAAATTTCCAACGTATCGAAAAAGAAGTTATAACTAGCACGCGTCAGATTGAATATGAAAGTTACTTAAATAAAGGAATTGAGGCATCCATTGACTATATTAAAAATCAAATTATGCCTGAAATCGATAATATTTTGGTGGAAATTAGTAACTCAACTATAAAACTAATGCACGAAATGTACGAACGACAAGATAAATTTATAAATAGGACTGCAGATATAGATGAAGATATAATAAATCAAATTCCACCTCCTCCATATAATATCACATCTTCTATAATGGATGAGGTTCAAAATGTATTCAAAGTTATAAATTCATTTGTGGGAACATTGGGTAACTTAGGTCAAATTAAAATTGACAGCCTCGGTGAAAGTATGAATGGTACATTCATAACGAATCCTCTATATTCCAGTGACCAATATGGTTTTAAACAAAATGCCCATTACATGTTTCATGGAAAAGAAATATTTGAGATTGAAAAATCGAAACTATTCTTAAGACAACTGAACGATATCGAGCAAGAAGTGAGTAAATGTTTGAACGAAACGTCTTCTGTTGATCTGCACAATATAAGACATAAAGTAGTTGAAACAAAGTTGGAATTAATCCAACTAATGCAAAGCGATGAACTGATCGATACAATTGGGATCGATGAGAAACGTAAAGAGCTTCAAGTATTTTTGAAAGATAAACGGTCAGTGTTGTCTTCACAAGGCTTAGACTTGTTTATACAAATTTCGTTGGCCATTCTAAGTTTTGATCAGATACCAATCAGTTTTTATGAGCAATTATCTGTTGAAAATATTATTAAACTAATTAACTTAAGGGAAAGCACGCTTCAATTGAACAAAGAAGATGCACGTTTTGAAGTTGAAATACAAAATATTTATGACGTAATGTTGAACAAGTTCAATATAATAGAAAAAACTGTAAATAATTTGATAGAAAATGTACAAAATGAATCAGTTATCGAATTAAATATAAGAAAATGGCAAGTTCAAAGCGCTGTGCGTGATATCAAAGCATTTGTCCGACAGCTAGCCAATGAAACAGAAGAAAATGAAATATTGAAGCGATGTTTTGAAAAATTAGATGATAGTATTTCTGTTCTTATTCATCAATATGCTATCATTGATATCATGGTTAAAGCAAAATCAATGATGAAATTAATTAACAATGTTCCTTCATCTATCCATTCATTGGACACAGCAATTTTGAACTTACAACTACTGATTAAGAAGAATGAGATTCTTGAACAATATGATGTTATAATGCTTACATTCAAACAGTATATGTTTCCATTTGAAAATTTGCTGTTGGCTCCATTTTTTTTGCCTTCCGATTTGCAATCAAACGATACCGATATTGCGATTGCCATTGAGCATATAAATTATATGAAAGAAAATGTTAAGCTCATGGACACAAAAATAGGCAAATACAAACATTTATTGATTAAAAATGTTGACTTTAGTTCAAATAAATATAGCTTCCTCGGACCATTTTTCGTATGGAAGAATAATGAAATCAAGGAAGAAATCAAGAAACTATTAAGAGGCGAAGAAATAACACTTAAGGCGAACATCGCAAAAGGGCTAATTCAAAATGCTATAAAATTCAACGAAATCGGAATTCAATTAATTCGTTCTGGAATAAATATGGCATTCGAACAAGAACAATTAAATAAAGAGCTGGAGGATTTTGGTATTACAATGACTATGGGATCAAATTGTGAATATCGATGCGCTGATAAGATTCATAGTTTTCCAGTTAATGACAATGTGGTGATCAGTCAATCTTTTAAGAGAAATGCGAATGGAAATCCGATTATGAGCAATCAAGTGTATCAAATATTACGCGAAAATCAACCGATTTTAAGTCCATATACCACTTGGAAAGTACAACTTATCTTCGACAATTTTGACAAATTGGAGAAATATGAAGATGTCATAGATTTGGAATTGTTCGGTAAAGGTCAATATATTCAAAATAATTCAATGTCATCGACAATTTGTAGTTAACAAGTTCCATGACATCAACATAAGTCTGAACAATATTTTGAACGCTTCTTTGAAATATCATAAACTTGTATTGGAATTTTTAAAAATAATTATTACAAAATACTTAACATAAAATAAATTACAAATGAGCAAAAAAACAATACAAATATTTGTTGGTAGAAACATTTATTATAAAAATATTTCATATTATGACTTTATAGTTATTTATATACAATATTAGTCGTAGACTAACTAACACGCCTTTGTGATTTATGTATGTAATATATTCTCTGAAAATAATTATTTAACGAACCTAATCCAAGGAACCAATAGAAAAATCTAAATTTGTAAACTTAGTATACTTTGAATTGATTTTATATCGCATAAAGCATTATTCCTTGAAACACGTACAGTCGTACATCGTATTTTCGGAACCAAGAATTCAGTTGTTCAATTTTAAATTCAAATAAAATATTGAATACGATTCAAAATGAGAATTTGTTTATTGTTCTTATTATTAAACGTATCGTACATAGCTGCGACTACTAATGGTCGAGTTTTGGGTATCATAATTGGCACTCATAGTTTCCCATATGTAGTTTCTATACAAAAACAGGAAAAACACTATTGTACTGGAACAATTTACAATTCGAATACTATTATAACTGCAGCTACGTGTGTGGAAGGCCTAAAACCGAGAAATATTGAAATACTTGCTGAAACACTGGAATTGCAAAAAGGTGGGGTTCGATATAAAGTGAAGGAAATCATATCAAAAGAACCGACCGGTGTAAATGATCTGCAAGATAATATAGCTTTGTTAAAAACCAAAACGCCAATTAAATTGAGTGGAAATGCCAATTCAGTTAGTTTGCCAAAATCGGAAATATCTATTAATTCCGAAGTTTATATGATTGGATGGGGCAAAGGAACTGTAAACCATATTTCGATAATATTTTCTATTCTAATTCATTTTAAACATAAAATTCCAGTGTTAAATGAATTTCTTTTCATTCCAATGTAGCCACAAAGGCCTGACATTTATCCGGAATTGCGTATATCTGCCGGATTGACAATGAATTCTACGGCGGCATGTGAACTATATCATCAAGGTGTCGACGACTCAAATGTGTGTGTCAAACCAAAAAAATTTGGATATAGCGCGTGTAATTCGGACGAAGGTAATTTTTATTTCAAGTTAATTTAAAATCATAATTGTTCGATTATGTAATAAATTATAATTTTGTAAAGGTGGACCATTAATTAGAATTGGAACTAGTGAATTGGTTGGAATAGCAACAAAATCTTTATCGGTAATTTTGCTCTAAATATGTTTAAAAAGATTTAAAATAATAAAGAAAAGTTATTTATTTCAAGTGCGGCACACACAAACCAGATGTATACACCCGTGTTTATAACAATACGGAATGGATTGTAAAAAACATTGGTGTACCAGTGCAAAAATCGACAATATCGAACATATTCATCATTTGTGTAGCAATTTCAATTTTCAGTTTTAATCAATAATTTTGTATGCAGACATTTCATTGAAATAATGTGTGCAATATATTTCAAAAAATAAATCTGTTCTAATGAAAAATATATTTATTCTAATCTAGAAAAACGACTTGAAATAAACTAACGATTGTAACTCAATAACCCAAGTCTTCTATTCATTTAAAATATTTTCAACCCATAATCATATGTGATCAGAAGTTTTGCTCGTTTTACGAAAAAATACCAAAATTTACATATAATTATTCACTTGCGAATTATTCAAATGTGTGAACTTAGTTTGCTTTGAATTCAATTCTTACTAGTCAATCGAAAATCTATGAAACATTGAACAAAATCACATTTGAGATTTAAAAAAGAGAACGATACTATCTTCATGAAAACATAGCTTTCTTACGTACTACAAACCCTATGAAGTTTGCCAAAGAAGCACTAAGCGTCGAATTAACGAACTCGAGAGTAATAAATAATACAGAAACTAAATTGCTTGGATGGGGTAGAGGAAAAGTAATTTATTGAATTTTCATGAATTTTCATTTCTCTTCCAAATTGATATAGCCACAGAAGCCTGAAACATTTTCCAACCACTCATCATAGCTAAATATGATATGTTAGCAGGTGTAGCAGCAACAACCAATTATGTACAATGAAGTGTTTGAAATATTACGCGAAAATCAACCGATTTTAAGTCCATATACCACTTGGAAAGTTCAACTTATTTTGGAAGATAAATAAATAAATGACGTGTCCAATGAATATTTGGAATACATACATGTGATGGAGTTTTTTTTTTATAAAAATGTTTTATATCTATTGATATTGGTCGAAAAGATGAATACAGAGAAATCGACTGATTTTTTTACTGAACCAAAAAAATACTCCAAATTTATTAGCTTAGTATGCCTTGAATTAAATTTTTGTCACTTATAGCATTATTCCCTGAAAGTTTCAAGTTGAAAAACATACACGGTATTTGGAACTGAGCAATTTTCAATCTAACCATTCACTGGATAACATAAAAATAATATTTGGGTTTCAAAATGAGAAAATATTTATTGTTCTTAATTTTGTGCGTATCATATATAACGGGGAGCATTTTATTTAACGACGTGAAAAATCGAAATGTTCGTGTTTTGAGCGACGAAAAAGTTGATCCGTTTGATTTTATATTTGTTGCATCCATTTGGAAGAAGGGAGCTTTTCATTGCACAGGATCAATTTTTCAAAAAGACCTTATTATAACAGCTGCTACATGTGTCAAAGGAGTAAGCCCGGATGATCTTGAAATTCGTACTGATACAAAGGATATTAATGAAAAAAAAAAATGGTATAAAGTAGTTGAAATCATATCCAAAGAACCGAGTGGTATAAACTATCTCCATGACAACATAGCTTTGATCCGTACCAAAGGTAGCATTTTAAAGAGTAATACAGCCGGATCAGTCAGTTTAACAAAAAATGAATTACCGAATAATCGAGAAGTTGATTTCATTGGATGGGGCGCAGGAACAGTAAATGAAACGAACAATTTTTTTACCCATATAATCATTGATATAAAATTGCAATCATATTTTAAGTTTTCAATTTTATGTAGTCAGGTGTTCCTACGCTTGATCGGTACCAACGAGTTTCATCTGGATTCACAATGAATAATACCGAATGTGAGAAATATCATAACGGATTAGATGACACAAATGTCTGTGTTATGGCAACGAAACCTGGGGAAGGCGCATGTGGATACGATGAAGGTGAACATTATTCTTGAGATTAATTTACAATTATAATTGTTCGATCATGTAATAAATTATGTTTTTGTGAAGGTGGCCCACTCATTACAGATAAGGGTACATTAGACGGCATAGCAACGAAAGTTTTATCGGTAACTTTGCAATGAAAAATACTGTAAAATATTAAAATTAAACAGTAATTGTTTGTCCAATTCAAGTGTGGGTCAGGCAAACCGGATGTTTACACTCGGATTTTGAACTATACAGAATGGCTCCGGGAAATATCCGGGAGCTCACAACATAATTCTGAGAAACATATAAATTTCATTTTTTTTGTAGCAATTGCTATTTTCATTCTAAATTAATATTTCTAATTGAAAAAATTCCATTTGAAAAAAATGAATAAATAATCTCTCTAATCTTTAAAAATTCGAAGCATTTTTTTGTTTTTCAAGAATTTATAACTTATAATCACATGCGGAAAAACAACATATGCAGTTACGTGCATAAAGGGAATTATTATTTGCGTAACAACTGCACCTTTTTATCAACAATTTTAAATACAGAAGAGTATCCTAGAATAAATGTATTCGAATGAAAAAGATATTTGTTCTAATCTGGAAAAACAATAAACAATTGTTTCTTGGAACTCATGCATGGTATTTTTGGACTAATCAATTGAAAATCGACAAAACATTGAACTAAATTCTTGACTAAATTACATTTGAAATTCAAAAGAAAGATATTTTTCATTATGTTGAATATCAGAAATTCATTTGGTTGGATCCTTCAAAGGAGCAGTAATTCCAATTTTAATTTATTTATTTTCCATAAAATGAATATAACATGTCAATGGCAAATTAATTTTTCTTTCGATTTTATATGGCCACAGAATTTTCAAGAATTTTCCAAATTACGTGTCTCTTTTGGCGTTACAATGGATACTTCAGTATGTAAAATTTATCATCAAGGAGTCCATAGTACGAATGTCTGTGTGAAAAGTTACAATTAAAAAATTTACAATTTATTGTATAAATATTTTTCCAACAAAATATATTTTATTTAATTACATTTCAAAATGAAAATATATTTACTCTTCACATTATTTTGCGTATCGTCCATAAATGCATAAATGCTCGCGTTCTAAGCGACAAAATTGTTGAGGATTATGCCCATGAATTTGTTGTAATTTAGAAAAACAGTCTGTACAGGAACAACTTTCCAACGACACAGTATTATAAGATTCAACAACGGTTTTATCAGTAAGTTTGTAATCTAAATATGCTGAACAATTTTCGAATTAAAAATGAATTGTTATTCAATTCAAGTGTGGTTCAAATACACCGGATGTCTATACTAGGGTTTACAAACATAGAAAATGGATTATGGAGAGTAATGGAACGTCCCCACGTAACTCAAAGCTGCAATTAATATTTAATCTTCTTGTAGCAATTGCTATTTTTATTTTAAATACTTTTGAATGGAAATTTGAAAAAGATTCAATTATCTATATTATAAAAAAGATGGAAAAATGATTTAAAATAAATCAATATACATGAGTGTGACATGATAATCAAAGCCAACTATTTTTCAAAACTTTAAAATAAATCTTTCATATTTAGAAAACTTGGTTTCTTGCCACGACTAGAAATTGATCAAAATTTTCATTTTATTTGCAAATGAACTCAATTTATGATCTTAGTATGCCTTGAATTGGATTTCAATCGAATAAAATTCTGTTTCTTTGAACACAAATGCGGAATTTTGGATTAATCAATCTAAGAATTGGCACAATAAAATAATATTTACAATTCAACAAGCGAATTATTAAAAAATATTTATATTGTTCTAATTTTTGAGCTATAGATAATATACGTAGACATACGTCGGTATAAGAAAGAGCAACATCCTATTAAATGGTACTATATTTTATTGTCATTTATATCACCCACACATATTCTAACACAG
>JAQOWM010000555.1:0-137500 GCA_029041755.1 Resseliella maxima
GCTATTTCTAAATGTTCTAAATTGTTAAATTTATTTATTGCTAAATTCCAATCTTTCACAGATAAAATGTTTGTAATGAATATTTTTTGAAATTCAAGTGAAGGTACTTTTTTGCCATCCTGTTCAATGGAACTGTTTATTTTTTCGACAAAAAAAAAAAAAATTCGAACGTGATTGCATCAAAATCCGACTAGTAGCCAGAAAACAATTTGAACACAAAAAAAAAAAAAAAAATAAAAAAAATTGTGTCGGAAGCATCAAAAAGTGCATTGATAGCAAAATGGAGAAAAGAACATAAATAATTGATGAATTCAAATGATTAAGCACTGCTTAATAAGCAGACAATCCAGTTTTTTTTTGTTTTTTTTTTTTTTTTTTTTTTGTGGCATTAACCGTTTGTGGCATTAAATATCAATCAATCGTTTGGGAAATGTTACTTTCATTGAAGATAAGATACTAAAGTTTGCTAAAGCTATTATCCATAGATTATTCATTTGGCTCAAAAGTATGAGAGCCAAGAATAGTCATTATGACACAGCATCAAATGGATTTGCAGAAATTCACACAAACCAAAACCAATTTGATATATCTTGTTGAATATTTTAGTAAAATGAAATGTAAATTTTTTTAAGGATATGCATTAAATCTAGGAAAATTATTTATTGCCAGGTAATCATTTATTTGCCAGGTAATTGTTATTATTTTCACAATAATATTATACAAGTCGTAGAAAAAATAAAAAAAGGGATAAAAAAAAAATCTTAAAAAAAAAAAAAGATAAATGTTCTTCAAGATAAAAAAAAAAAGAGACTGAAAAAAATATTTTTCTGTGCTAGGTCATATATAATTTTTTTTTAAAAAAAAAAAAAAAAATAATTTTTAATTGATACATGTTTATAGGATTTATATTTAGATTACATTACAGCAGATAATTTCAAAAAAAAATTGCATTCTAAAAACGTCAGTTGAGATAAAGTTTCGAGTATTTTATTGATAAGATTAAAAACACAAATTGAATTTGTATTGTATTATTTCATTGAATGATTTGGCACTTAATTGGTTTAAATCACATATGAATTGTGTAATATAACAAACAACATCGACCCACACATACATATATAACTGTTTAACAGTAGTACTGTTTGCTAAACCAAGTATTGACCGTTCTACTGATACAAAAGTTTGACGATTCTATGATAATGCATTTGATAAGATAGCGTAACGAACCAAAATCTTTGTATTCATTTATATTCGGTGAAAGAGACATGTCAGATCAATTCAGTTTACAACAATGGATAGTTCAATGCAATCAAAATGTGAGTAAAGAATTTTTTTATTTTTTATTTATTAGTTGAATGATTCGATTTGAATAATAAAAAATTCAATTTAATAAGTGAAGACTTGAAATTTTATTTATTTGTTTTTTTTTTTTCTTTTTCAATTTCAAAAAATAATAAAATTAATGAAATTCGAACATTTTTATCTGAAATATATCAGGTTCAGTGATACCGCAGCGTGTAATCATGGGCATAATGGGCTCTTTAGCCATTGTCGTTTCATATTTATTGCGCGGAAGCTTATCACTTGCGATGACAGAAATGGTTGTACCAATCAATAATTCAGGGAAAAATAATGTAACAATCGTTTGTCCAGTTGAAACACCGACCATCCAAAATAGCATCGTCACAAAAACGGTCGGTTTTGAAATACTATCTATTTGATGAGATAGTTCTAATGTGTATGTCATTACTCATGTAACTAACTAGCTCAGGGAATAATTTTATACACACAATCATATGATTGTGTGATTTGTTGCTAATAGCAACTTGCTATGACGAAATCTTATTACAAAATGTTCAATAAATTTAGGTTAGCACGCGATATAATTGGACACAAAAACAACAAGGATGGATTTTTTCATCATTTTCTGTAGGTTATTTAATCACACACATTCCCGGTGCTTTGCTTTCTCAGAAATTTGGAGGTAAATGGGTATTGGGTGGAAGTGTTTTAGCAACAACAATTTGCAATGCAGCTGTTCCAATGAGTATTGAGTATGGTGAGTTGATTTAAAAAAATAATTTTTTTTCAAAATATCAACGGGTTAATTGTTTTAGTATTGATTTTTAGGTGGTATTTGGGCATTGATATTACTACGTATCTTTATGGGTCTAGCAAATGGAGCCATGTTTCCAGCACTTTCAGTTTTACTATCTGCTTGGGTTCCAGAGAAAGAACGAGGTACCCTGGCAGCATTTGTGCTTTGCGGAGGAGAAGTTCGTAATTAATAATTTGATTCGGTGACATAATACTTTGACATTTAGTTAATCGGCGTCTTTTCAAAAATGCACTCTAGTCTCTCTTCGAACAGATATCCATATCATCTTAGCTTATCTTGTTCTCAATGTGATTTTTGAAAATTCACACAGTCATGTAAATACAGTTCAAATGCCATAAGTTGAACTGTTCGTAATTTTGAAAAGATTGTCGATTAAGTACATGACATGTACTACATACATGCAATTACAAAAAGGAACATTCACATTAAACTTGAACTCATTCAACTCTGATTTATAATTTTTAGATTGCCGGAATTATCTCATCATATGTATCCGGGCAAATTCTGCATCATTATTCATGGCCAATGGTTTTCTATTTCTGGAGTTTTGTTGCAATCATCTGGTTCATTTTCTATGTATATGCTTACGAATTTTATCATAAATTCATTTTAAACTAATATCTCTTAATTCTCAGATATTTATCTGTTACAATGATCCCGCATCAAATCCATTTATTGGAAAACATGAGCTTGACTATTTGAAAATCGAAATCGGACAATTAAAGCGAAAAAAAAATTTGCCACCAACACCATGGAAAGAGATATGTACATGTGTGCCAATCATTGTATTGACTATTACTGCGGTAATTATCTATTATTCAAATAAGTAAACTTAATTTTCTATTTATAATGAAAATGTCAAATAAAATTTAAATTCAAAGATAATTGGAGACTATGTTATGTCCATTCTGGGAACATATTTACCAAAATATATGAAAGAAGTTTTGGGATTTTCAGTAAAAGATATTGGATTCTATCTTTCATTGCCGCACGTTTTGAAACTTATTGTATCATTATCATCAGGATTTATTTGCGATTATTTGATCACCGAAAAATATCTTACAACGACTCAAGCGCGAAAAATCTTTGCTGCTTTTGGTAAAAAAAAAAATTTTTCTGCTGCTTTGCTGCTTAGTTAACTTTAAAAAGTACCTTGTTTTTTTTTCATAAGAAAATTATCCAATTTAAGCTAGCATCTGTCCATCTGGTCTTATCGTTGCGGCTGTCTATGCAGGATGCAATCGTGTGCTTGTTGTGATTGGATTTATACTAGGTATATGAATTATACTTAACATAATTTACAAAGAATTTATTTGATTTTTCTATTTGTTTGTATTTAGCCTCTGGTTTTATGGGTTGTTTTTACACCAGTTTCCGAATTAATATATTGGATTTGAGTCCTAATTATGCCGGTCCCATTATGGCTGTGAGTTTGCAGTTTTGTACCATTTTTTTTGTTTCTTTTTCATAAAATAATTTTTTCAAGACAAAATAGTGCTGAGAATGAAGCTTTTAAATTTATTTTGATTTAAAATTTTAGAAACATTGAATATTCATTTTGATTTATAATTTATAATTCTAGGTGATTAATGGAATATCCTCAATATCTGGTATTGTTGCACCAAATATTGTTGCCATGATGATATCCGATGTAAGCGGAATGAATTGAGAAAAATACGATTTAACATGATTAATTTGATTGACTTTTTTTTTTTATTTTAGTCGACGCATGACCAATGGAAATTTGTATTCTGGGTTTCATTTGGAATGGCTGTTATTCGAACAATTATTTATACAATTTGGGGATCAGCGAAAATTCAATCCTTTAATGATCCAAAAGATTTCATCGAAACAGAAGAACTTTCTAAATTGAATGTGAATGATAGAGAAAAAGATAAATCAAAGAATCAAAATGTTTGAACCATATAAATTGGAAATTTCAATAAGTTTACAAATTTGTCAACATCTTTCGAATCAATTTCAAGTTGTTTGTTTGCATTTTTCCAAGTCTGGTTAAATTGTTATTCTTTTACTAACGTGTATTCTTTTAAATAATTATCTACAAAAGTATTACGGAGCCTGAAACCTCATGTTTTTTCAATTTTTGTTTTGAAATATATTCTTAAATAAAATGAAATTAACGAAAAATTAAAATATGTATCGAGTCATTTGTTTAATTTTTCGTTTCCAGATTTTACAACTAAAAGCTAAAAATTGAGCTGAGAGAACATATCAGAACCATTTTAAGAACATTTTTCATCTCCAATTTTAGATGATTTATGAACCATAGAATCCATCAGATTCCACTAACCTTAAACTTTGTTTTGCTTAAATGTGAAAAAATAAATGCAATAAAATAAATCAAAAAAAATAATTCGTCATGAAAACAATGTTCATTTCTGATGTGACAATAATAACAAAAGTCTTTTCATGAGGCATACACAGAGTGAAGAAAGAAATTGAAACCAGTTGTAAAAGTTTTTTTTTTAACTTTTTTACTAAAATCAACTACTGTTGCACATTTATTTTGCAACGAAAACAAATTTTCTCACACATCTCAACAGATGTATACATTAACTGATATCAAATGATATTCTACGATTACTATATTGGGCTTTGCATTATTCTATAATTTCCAATAATGGAAATACGTATAATTTTACATATTGCATTTCAAATGACCTTGTATAAACAGAGAAAAGAATAACTTGTTCTTCTGAAATTTAAACTAAAAAAAAAATATTGAAACACGTTTTTAATGTGACAATAACAATTTAAATCTTTAGATGAAGTGAACTTGTAGTGACGAAAGAAAAAATCTTCAACAAAAAAATCGATTTGAATTGTGATTTTATTTAGAGTTCTCTCAGAGGATAATATCGAAAAAATTTACCAAACTTTTGAGTCAAAAGTTTTGACAGATTGGATGATTTCACATTTAATTTTTCCTCATAATTATGCAAAAAAAAAAAAATAAATAAATAAATAAAAATTTGATTATCAGTAACTATGAAACTTCCGCCACTCATACAAACTATCGTTATGTGGTATATACATATAAACTGGTTCATTTACTCAATCAGACATTTAAATGGTATTCGAAATCAGTTTCGAACGCAGTGTCCGATAAGCAAAAAGCATTCCATACAAGTCTTTTAGTGATAAAAGAAAAATAAAAAAATTGAAAGTTGGTCAATAGATTCAAATTTGATTTTAATACAAGTGTATTAACAGAATTTAAGTTCGAGTTCCTACAAATGAAACATTTCATTGATTTTAATTAATTCATTCACATTATTAGTTATTACTTAAAATGAGATTTTTAATTGCGTTAACACTATTTCACACTTTAATTTCCATTCATTCAGGTATATTTAATTATGATTTCTTCTATGAATTCATTCATATATGTTATCCTTATTCACAGTACTTGCTGATGTACTACATCAAACGACGAAAAAACCATTACATATCGGTAATGATTTTCAATACTTTTTTGTAAGATTTTTCAGTAAAAATTTATCAAGAATTTCGATTGTATTACAGATTATGATAAAATTACCGAATTGCTTCTTAAAAATGGTGAAATATTGAAAGAAGAAGATCCCAATTGGACTCCTTTAATGAAAACCAGTTTTAAAGGTAGAAAATATGATTTATATTTATGATTTCGATTAATGTTAATTATTGTTTTTAGGAGATGCATATATAGTCGAAATTGCATATAGAAACTATGGGAATATTAATGCATCAGACAGTCGGGGTTGGACAGGATTACATTTAGCTACAGCTAAACGTAAAAATAGATATTTTATAAAAACAAAGAAGAAATTTGCAAAATTTTTAATTTCAATTTAATTGAATTTTTCTCTCTTTTTTTCTTTTCGATCATTCAGGTTTTGAGAAGGTTGTCGATTTATTAATGAGAATTGGTACAAATGTTAATGCTCAAACTGCAAATGGAACAACACCACTTTATCTAGCTGCACAATATGGTATGAATTTTTTATATTATTAATCATTCATATATTTTATATCGAAATTGTATGACTTAGGATCCGTGAATATTACCAAATATTTTATTGCAAAAGGAGCCGACGTCAATATAATGGCTAATGGTTCTTATACACCTTTACATGTGGCTGCTGAACGCGGTAAACATAACTTGAACTCCTTGATCCTTGAATAATCCAAAGCATAATCATTTATTTATTTTCATTTAGGTCATGTAAAAATCGTTGAATTGCTTATTAAAAATGGTGCGGATGTAAATGCGAAAAGCAATTTTGGTTTGACTCCTTTATTTTTTGCCGTTTATCGAGGTACATTTTTATAAAAAAAAAAAATTATCATTTTCATATGAATATAATTCATTAGAATTAGCTTATAAAATGTAAGGTCATGAGAGTGTTGTGAATTTGCTATTTGAACATAATGCGGATATTGATGTAAAAGACGACTTTGGGAATCCACTTCTTTTAATAGCTAGACAATATGGTAATTTTGGAAAATTTGGAAAATTTTACAAATCATTTTCAAACATTCAACAAAACAATAATTTTTATTTTCAGGAAATTTTGGAGTTGCTGATTTACTTCGTAAGGAAAGGAAAAAACGTGCAGGTAATTTCAATTAAATTTCATAAAAAGAATAAAAATGAATGTGAGCATCAACTCAATATTGCTATGTTTTATCTGTTTTCGTTGTTTTTTTTTTCAGGATCTCAGTCTCCCGAGTACGTATATCTGGACATTTTCTCAATATATAAATGTGAGAAAAAGAAGGTTTTTTAATATTTTTGCAAATGATTAACAGTAAAGAATCTACGCAGAGATTTCACGATGCTATAATTCACGGTAAATTTCATAAAAAAAATGAAGAGAATTTCAACAATTCATAAATAAAATCAAGAGAAATACTTATTTGTATCGGTTTCGAATATATAAATCACAGGCAATTTGACAGCAATACAAGCACTCATTGATAGTGGTATTTCTGTTGATATCATAGATAAAAGTGATGTTCAACATAAGTGGACACCATTGCAAAGAGCAGCCACTGTTAAAGGTTCCAAATAAAAAAAAATTATAAATTTTATATTCTATTTTCGTCTATAAAATGACCATGATTTTTTAGATAATGAAAAAGTGGTTGAATTGCTAATTCGGAATGGTGCCAAAATTGACATGACTGATCAGAATGGATTTACAGCACTTTTAATTGCATCACTTTCCGGTGATTTAGCAAATTTTTTTTTTTTTTTTTTTTCAAAATTTTATTCGAAATTGAGTTTATATTTTGATTCCTTTTTTTTACAGGCCATTTGAAAATCGTAGAAATACTAATTAAAAATGGATCAAATACAAATGCTCGTTTGAATGATGGTCAAACAGCTCTCTATATGGCTGCAAAAAATAGTATTTCATTGAATTGAGGAAATACAAAATGAAAATGATATAATTAATACAAAAATTTCTTCCTCAGATCATTCGGGAATTGTTGAATTGCTAATAAAAGAAGATGTTGATATTAATCAAATAACTGAAACAGGATTTACACCATTGCAAATAGCTACAATCAACGGTAGCTGAAAACATTAAAAAAATGACTTTCCTCACTTTTATCACTTTTTTCCCGACATTTTTTCAGGTTATGAAAATATAGTTCAATTACTTCTTGAAGGTGGCGCTAATTTCAATCATAGAGCGGAAGATGGACGAAACCCATTGCATGTTGCATCTTCTAATGGTAATTCATGTTTGTTTTTTTTATTTTAAAATGAAATATATAATGGAATTGCTGTTCATTTTTCAGGTTATAAAAAAATTGTTGAAATGTTGATAAATGTTGGAGCTGATATTAACTCTCAAACATCATCTGGTCAAACACCCCTATATCTTGCTGTGGCAAATGGTAATCGATATAAAAGAATTTGAAGGATTTATAATTTTTTTCAGTGCACATTTTTATTGTTTTCAGACAACGAGAAAATTGTTGAATTGCTCATAAAAAATGGATCCAATGTTAATATACCAGATAATAAAGACATAACACCACTACATAATGCTTCTTCTGAAGGTAAATCCATTTTTAAAATTTAAATTTCAACATTTAAAATGAATGGAATTATATCTTGAGTTTTTAGGTTTTGATAAGATCGTTGAGATACTTATTGCAAATGGTGCAAATGTAAATGAAAGAAATTTTGCTGATGCAACGCCTATTATTGTTGCGGCACATGAAGGTAAGAATCTATAAATGAAGAAAAAATGGTTTGAAGTACCATTTAGCAAGGCTTTACTTATGCTGGAAATGTCAGCTTGAAATAAATTCATTAGATGGATTTATCCTGATGAATTTGACGCTGCGTTGGTGGCATTAAATTTTTTCGCATTTATTTAACGAATTTTAATAGTACTGGGATGTTTTTCTTATAGTAAATTTTTCAAAAAAAAAATTTTATATATCGCAAATTTTAATCATAGTAGGATGTTTTTCTTATAGTAAATTTTTATCGCAAATTAAAATAAATTTTTTTTTTTGAAAAATTTACTATAAGAAAAACATCCCCGTACTATTAAAATTTGCGATATATAAAATTTTTTTTTTGAAAAATTTACTATAAGAAAAACATCCCAGTACTATTAAAATTTGCGATATATAAAATTTTTTTTTTTTGAAAAATTTACTATAAGAAAAACATCCTTAAAGACCATTATTGCCCTTCATCTGCATCTTGTCCGTTTTATAATGGCAGCCCCTTAACAATTCTTCTCCAGCAAACGGAGTCTTTGAGATAAATGTTGGAATATGTCCCAAAGTGTCTCAAAAATTGTCCAAAACATATGCCAATAACCATCCCGGGCCCAAGACCTTTCCAAGTTGGTTGCCCGGATCACTTTGGCCACAAAGGAAAAATTAGGCCACATTGTAAATAAATGCAAAAAATTCAATGCAATCAACGTAGTGTCAGAAAATAAAAGGAAATCCATCTGATGGATTTATTTCAATGTGACGTTTCCAGCGTAAGTAAAGCCTTGCCATTTAGTCAACTTATTTTATTTCATTTTTTTTTTTTTTATTAAACAATGAGGTCATGAGAATGTAGTTAAAGTGCTAATTCAAAGTGGTGCAGATATTGAGGCAAAAGATGTCGATGATCGAACGGCTCTATGGTTTGCTACTGAAAAAGGTAATATCGAGAAAAAAAAATAAATGCTACGTTTTCAAGAATTTTATGTGAAATAATATTCGACGTATTTTATTAAATCAGGTTTTATGTCAATTTCAAAGTTACTCATCGAACATGGTGCAAACGTTAATGTTCAGAACATTAAGGGGATATCGCCACTATATATGGCTGCTCGGTTTGGTGATTTTGTAAAATTAAAAAGACGACTTTTGTTTTAAAATTTTAACATTTCAAACGTTCTAATAATATTTATAGGATTTGTGGAAATCGCTGAATTATTGATTAAATATGGTGCAAATATTTCGATTTCTGACGAAAATATGCATTTACCATTGCATGCAGCTGCTGCCGCTGGTAAATTATTCAAACATCTTTTTAATAATGAAAATGTTTACAAATCTAGCATTATTTAGACTACCATTTATGATTTGGAACTATAGTATCTCATACGTCGAGTATAAGTCTTAATTGTTGCACCTTTCAAGAATCTCCATGTGTACTATTTAATGTGTGAATTGTATTGGCCTCCTATTGATTTCAAAACAAAAACTTACACAATAAATGGTTTGTTTGACAATTCTGATGATTTGAGATCAACAATTGTTACGAGACGTTGAAATGAAAATGTTTGACTTTTATTTGTTCAAATTGATTATTAAGAGTGTATTTCATTTAATCATTTGAATTGGTTTACTGTAAGAAGTTTAAATAAATTCTCTCATAACAACGCAGGTCGTGACAAAATTGTGGATTTATTGATACGAAATGGGGCTGATATAAATGTTAAAAGCAAAACTGGTGTTACTCCATTGGCAGCCGCTGCGTATCAAGGTAGCTTTAAATGTGATTATTTATTTCAAATTTTTCATGTTTAAATGTATTCCATTGGCCAATAAAACTTATTTAATATTCATTTTCAAGCTCGTGAAAATGTAGTTAGGATACTGCTTGAACATAATGCAGATGTTGAAATAGTAGATGCAATTGGACGAAGAGCAATTGATATCGCACTGAAAGAAGGTCATTTGAATATATTTTTGAATATTTCGTAATTGTTCCATTTATAATTTTTAGCTATTGTTTCCATTCAGGATTTCTAGCAATTGGTGAATTAATTCGTGAACAAATTAAAAAACGAGCAAAAGAACGTATGTCATTCAGTTTGAATTAATTTTGATAATAAAATTTGAATAAGTTTTTTGTTTTCAATTCCTTTAGCATCTATATGCGATTTAAAGTAAGTATATGTCTAAATGTTGCAAGAATTTCCAAAGAAGCTGTTAGATTTCATTTGAAATTTTGCCTATTGCATGAAAATTTACTATGTCATAGGCATTTATATATCACCTTCTTTAGAGACAAATCTCAAATAGAAATTGAAAAAAAATAAAATTAAAAAAAGAAAAAAAATAATAATTTGGAACGAAGAAAATGCATGCCAAAGAGATGAAAAGATACTACATGCACTTTGCTTCACCTGGTTGATTCATGCAAATTTCAATTTAATCCCATTCCCAGAGCTGATTCTTTTAAAAAACTCCTTGATGCTGTTCATAATGGTAAATAATGAATCCAAACTATCGCCAAATGAAATGAATGAATTTATCAATTGAATTGATTGCTTTTAGATAATTTAACCGAAGCTGAAATATTGATTAAAAATGGTGCACCAATTAACTGTGGAGATTATTATAACGGTGCCAAAAATGTTTCACTTATGCATTGGGCTGTTTTTGAAGGTGATTGTCTGTCTTCTTTTGTCACACAGGCATTTTTATTTTCTGCATAGAAAAGATCACTTATAACTCTTACGTATATGTAAGAGAAATTAAAGAAAATCCATTTAAATAATTTTTTGTCATTCAGATAATGAACCAATGGCTGAACTTTTGGTTGCTAATGGAGCAAACATAGAAGCAATATCAGCAGAGCTTAGTAGACCATTGCATGAGGCTGGAACTCATGGTATTTCGAAATGATAAAAATCAAACATATAATTGAAATTATGAATTGGATTCATTACAGGTAGAGAAAAAATGGCAAAATTTTTGATAAAAAATCACGTTGATGTTAATGCACGAAATCTAGAGGGCAAAACAGCATTATGGCTTGCGGCTTCAAATAGCAACAGTATTTAAATATTCATTTGAATCACTTTGTTTATTAAATTTTTTTGTATTCGCTATGATGGTTTCATATATATATATTGAATGTTTGGTATTCAGATTATGGGAATTTAATCGAAATTTTAATCAAAGCTGGTGCAAATGTAAGTATTCCCAATAATATGGGATATTCACCATTATTTATAGCTGTCGATAAAGGTAAAAATAATTGTACATTATATAAGAAAAAAAAAACATAAATTTTGAAAAAATTCTTATATTTTATCATAATGTATAGACTATAAGAAGATCGTTGACGTGCTTATTAGGAATGGTGCAGATATAAATCAATCAAATGACAGAGGTTATACGCCATTTCATGCAGCTATACAAACAGGTAATAATATATTTACAATTTGAACATAACAGAATTAATAATTTTGAATTCGAACATATAATAACAATAGCTATAGCTACTAGTATATTGACAAATGTTTGCAAAATTATGAGTACAATGCATTTTTTTTGTGTACAACAATTCTGAAAAAGTGCAGCTATATTTTAAATGAAAATTCAATTGATTTTTAATAGCAATTACTTGTTCATTCAAATAAGCATTATTTTCCCATTCAATGTTTCAGATCACGACGAAATGACAGAAATATTAATTAAAAGTGGCGCAAATATTGATATTCCAAGTGGTGATGGATATGTGCCACTTCATATGGCTGCACAAAATGGTAAGAAAATGTGAAAATGATTTGAAAGAAAAAAAAAAAAAACAAAAAACAAAAACAAAAACTAAAAAAAAATTTATTTGAATTCATTTATTCAGGTCTTGAAAATATCGCAAAATTGTTAATCAAATCTAATGCAAATGTAAATGTTAAATCAATGCATTTGGTAACGCCAATCCATTTTGCTTCTCAAAATGGTTATGGGAATTTAGTTCAACTTTTCATTGATAATAATGCAAATGTTAATGCAATTGATTCAAGAGGTGATACACCCCTACATCTAACTGCTGCTTTTAATAAAAATCATGCTCAAATAGTTGAAATTCTCATTAGAAATGGTGCAGAAATTAATTTGAGAAATAATGATGGTCATACGCCATTGCATAAGGCTGTTCTGAATGGTAAATAATTATCATTAAAGTGAAAAAGTAATAAAAATAAATTGCGTAATTATTTTTTTTATCATGAAGATAATGAAATGGCGGTTGAGCTATTGTTGAAAAGGAACGCAGATGCAACAATAAAAGATAATCATGGCAGGACTCCACTTGATACTGCACTTCAAAATGGTAAAAGAATTAAGATATTATTTGTATTTGAAAAATGAAAATTGAAAAATAAAAACTAAATGTTTTGTTTTTGTTTAGATTTTTCTTCAATAGTGCAATTGCTCCAAAATAACCAAATCAAGCGACCATCAGTTAAAGGTAGATAAGATTTAATTCAATGAATTTTATATTGGAATCCCTTGTTACAAACAAGAAAATGCCCTTTTTTTTGCTTTAGAGTGCAATTCCTACATATGTTCAGACCAAAGGGGTATTTGGGGAAATGGTGGAATTGAATTCCCTTGGCTGGTATTTTCATAAATTATCGATTAAATGTGACTTTTTTTTTATTTAATATTAATAGTTTTCATCATTTTTCTAATGCAGATTACTTTGGGCTATGTTGGAGATGAATATGAAATTATATTTGGTTGCGGTGGTACAATAATTTCCAGAAATTTTATATTAACAGCAGCAAATTGTGTTATGAGTAAACGTCCACCAGTTGTTGTGAGATTGGGAAGCGTAAGTGATTTGATTGAGAAATAAATTTGCTTTCAGACTTGACAATAATTATTTTTCTCCGTAATTAGGTTAAAAAAGGGAAAAACGTGATCAGTCAAATAAATGTAAACAAAAACAATTATTATTTTTCAAATTTCTATTTTTAATTTCACATTTGTCGTAATGAAATGCGTAGGAAATTATACGACATCCAGATTATTCGCCAAATTCAACAAGAAATGACATTGCATTGATTCGACTCGGAAGGTCCATCAACTTTGAATCAGATATTAAACCAGCATGTTTGCAAACAATTATAAATGATGAGAATTCGAATACAAACCTGATTGCCACTGCATGGGGCAGCACTCTAACAAATAGTAAATTGTTGTGAAAATAAAAACGAAAAAAAACTTTCGACATTTTTTTTTTGATAAAATTCTTTACAAATTTTAGAGTTAATGCGAGCATCGGTTATAAGAAAAGTAGAATTGAAAATGATGCCATTGGCTGAATGTGATAAACGACTTTGGAATGCTACCGAACGAATTGAACGGAAAATATTTGGCAAAGACATTCTCTGTGCATATGATCCAAATGAAATAAACACCATTTGCCAAGGAGAAAATGGAGGTTCAATTCAATTCTTCTTGCCAAATTCAACAATTCCAACTGTTGTTGGTATTGTTTCATATGGCATTAATTGTGATGCAACATCAGCAGGCATTTACACTAGAGTCGCTTATTATTTGGACTGGATTGAATCAATTGTTTGGAATGAACAATGAGAAATCAATATATTATCAACATTATTATTAGCATTATAATCTTTTTCGCTCTTAGTAGAGAAGTAGTTCATTCTTAGTGCATTAAAATGATGACATTTGATTCCTTTTTCATTCGAAAATGAGAAATAAGATTATTTCAATTATCTAATACAAGAACATAGTCAACTAACAATATATATATTCTTTCAGTCGATAGTTTTTTCAAATTAAAAATATCAGGTTTTCTTCTGTAAAATTTATTGTTTTTTTTTTCTTTCTTTCTTTATTTATTTATTTTTATTATCATTATTTTAAGATACAAATCGAAACACTATCGAATAAGCAGAAGTATATAAATGAATAAAGATCGGTATGTGATTTATTTCCACAATTTCTTAATCGACATATTCTTTTCAGAATCTTTTTGCATAACCTTAGCAACAGCCATTTCGAAATCTTCTTGTGTAACATGTACACGACGTTCACGCAATGCATACATACCGGCTTCAGTGCAAACACCTTTAACTTCAGCACCCGATGCGCCTGGCATTAATTCAGCAATCTTTTTAAGATTAATGCCACGGGTTAAGTTCATTTTACGTGAATGAATTTTCAAAATATCAAGACGAGCTTCCTCATTCGGTGGTGGGAATTCAATTTTACGATCAATACGACCTGGACGCAATAAAGCTGGATCCAAAATATCAATACGATTGGTGGCCATAATGACTTTGATATTTTTTGTTGCTTCAAAACCATCCAATTGATTTAATAATTCCAACATGGTACGTTGTACTTCTGAATCACCACCGCTACCCGATTCAATACGTGATGAACCAATTGAATCAATTTCATCCATAAAAATAATCGATGGTGCATGTTCTCTTGCCATAACAAACAATTCACGTACCATACGTGATCCTTCACCAATGAATTTTTGCACCAATTCGGAACCCGATACACGAATAAATGTACATTCAGTGTGATGTGCCACGGCACGAGCGAGTAAAGTTTTTCCAGTACCTGAAATAATACACAATGGAAATATTGTATAAATAATTCAAAACAAAATACTAATTTTTTTGCATGAAAAAGAAATGTCACGAATCAAAAAATCAAAACAAACCTGGTGGTCCATAGAGTAGTACACCTTTTGGTTGTGCAATACCAAGAGCATCAAATAATTCCGGATGTTTAACGGGTAATTCAATAACTTCTTTGATTTCTTTAATTTGCTTATCCAAACCGCCAACCATTTCATATGTTGAATCGGGCACCTTTTCAACCATCATCAACGATACCAATGGATCAACTTTATTCGGTAAAATTTTATGCAATGTATAGCTTTCGTTGCGCAATGCAACACGGCAATTTGGTGTTACATCGTTGATATCAATGTTTTTATCAATGTCAACAACAAATTTCCCTTCAGGATGCACTTTTACTAAAACCTTTTTTTTATCCATTGGTTTTACCACTTCACCGACATAGCTACCTTGCTCTTGCAACAATTGCAATTCCTCACGAAGCATACGAACTGCAATGATTGACATTCAATTAAAAAAAAAAAAAATAAATTGAAATGATTCGTCATTTTACTCACCTTTTGCATTCAATTCATTCCGTTGTGCTTGCAATCGACGTAAATTTTGACTTTTTTCAGCGACAACCAATTGTAATTCTTCAATTTTTGTGATATAATATTGACGAAATCCTTCGCCCCGGAACGAATCGACTTCCATCTGAAAATTTCAATAAATCAAATCATTTAAAATATCATTCGATTGAAATGAGGTTAGGGTTCATGTCTATGACGATGCAATTTTATTTAGGTTTTCAATTTCAAACTAAATTTCTTTACCTTCGCAGCAACCGTCATTTTGCTGGAAATTCTATTGCTAAAATTCACAAAAAAAAAAAACAATTTAGATTTGTTTTCAAAAATTTATCTGTGAAAATTTTTATTTCATACAGATAAAATGCAAATCACCTCTGACTCTCAAAAACTATAACACAAAACAATTTCTCAAGTGACAGCGCAATATACTAAATGTTCATTTGTATTGCCCGATGGTTTACGGGAAAAAATATCCCATTTTTTGTTTTTGTGACAATTCAATTTAGTTTGTTCGTTTTCGATTTTCGAATTTGATTATCATTTCAATTTCATTTGTTGTGATATGCGCCTTTTGTATTAGATTCCTGTTTTGGGAAAGTTTATACAAGCACAAAATTATGATAGAATAGAACAGAAAATGAAATTGCTACACGGTTATTTCATTTAAAATGTGTGTCAAAATTATTTGTTTCATTTCGTTAATTCGATTTGTTTTGTTAGATTTCATTCAAACCATGATTGTAATATGTTTGGTTAATATTAATTTTATCAATGAATTCATTTGCAATGGATGAATTTTCAAATGTGAATATGACAACAATAATAAAAAAAACAACAACAACAACAACAACAACAACAACAACAACAACAACAATCAGTCCGGTTAATGTTTAATCACCAACCAGTCTGGTTAATATATCAACGATAACAACAATCAATCCACCAGATTTATATAGAAAAAATTCGAATTAATTTACGATTTCGTGAATTTGCAAGATAAATTGTGAATTCAAGTCATAGTAGAATTGTAAAATAGACAATTCAAGTCACATGGTCTTGAACATTTTGTTATTTTCAATTATTTACTTTGGATAATCACGCCGAAGACGCTTAAGAAGACGACGAAGACACGCTTTTGCTCAAGAAACCAAATATAAACAACTAGAGACAATGCATTCAATATTCCATGGATTTGAATAAACGCATGCGCTTCCATATGTGAAAATATGACAATATGTCCATTTCGTTGTGAAATTTTATTATTATTATTTACTTTGAATTAATAGTCCACACTTAACCAGACCATTTTTGCAAAATGGAGTAAATTGTCTGAACTTTGTTCATTAAATTGTAAACAATTAAAATAATTTTATTGAACAAATACCATTTTAACTTGTTTCTATTTGAAACTTTGAATATATTTCGTATACAAAAATTGTCATATTTTTCTATTGCTGTTTAACTTCAAGTATTTATCACTAGGTTATAAATTGGCGCTACTACTTGTTACAAAGAATTTTGAACTTTTCATTAAATGACATCATTTAAAGGACATCATCTCCTTCGTCAGTTTATTTTCAACCGGCATTAACAAAAAATATTAACATGTTGGAAAATTTAAAACTGTACTTCATTTCAGGTGCAAACAAGACGATGCATTTTTTTATAATTTATTAAACTATAACACTGACTAATCCTATTTGTATTTCATTTATTGTAATTATTTTCTTTATGCAAATAATTTCATGAGTGTGGCTCGTTCGATGGTATCAAAATGGATAAAAATTTAGTTCATTCAACAATTTTTTAATTTCATACAAAGAAAATATCCTGGTTTTTGTGAGACCAAAATTGTGACATTTCCTTTCGTATCGTCCAAGTCTCGTGTTATTATGACACAATTGTAAATTTTGATTCAAATTACATTTTTGACAGTTATTCACACAGAACTTTTGATAACTGATTTTCAGTGAAATTAAATTTCGGTGTTTAGGTTTTGTCAATACGATTCTGTCAATTTGTACTATCGACTTAAATCTAACTATTGACGGATTAGTGGAATAGAAGGTATAGTGTTTTCATGTTGAACTATAGTAATGGAATAGCAATTGTCTCGCCCCTAGATCTTCATTGTCCTCAATTGTCGCTGCATATCGATCATTGTGCGCATTCAGTTTTAGTTGCAAAAGGAACAACGTTTCGTCCGGAAAAAACGTTGTTTTCCGGCATAGCAGGTCTTTGTATTTTTCCGTTCTGGCTTGCTTATGTTCGATAACTATTGACTATAGTCAAACCGTGTTTTCGGGGTTTTTTTTTTGATGGTTTCAATCCCAAATCTTTTTTCAACACTCGGTACACTAAAGATTGACTGATATTGTGTTCACGAGTCAAAATTCAGGCGCTTCTCTTGCTATCGTTTTATGGTACGATGAATAAAATTCAAACTGATATTGTTGGTCTGAAGCTGTCGTAAAATATCAATTTCCGCAAACCAATTTATATGCAAATTAATAATCAAATCTACTAGTAACAACTCAGCCACAGTATAAAAAAAACATAGAAAAACTCACAGAATAGCATTCAGAGGGCCTTTCTAGGGTGGTGAAGTGGTGCGAGGCACCACGGCGCGAGGGGGGAGCGCCCTTGGAAAAAAAAATTTATTTTGAAAATAGAGGGCGAGGGCGAGCGCCCTTGGAAAAAAAAAATTCATTTGAAAATAGGGCGCGAAGGCGCTCGAGCGCCCTTGGAAAAAAAATTTCATTTTGAAAATAGAGAGCGAAGAAAAAAATTTCCACCTATTTTAATTTTTATTTTTTAGTCCCCGAGCGCAAAGAAAACCGAAAAAAAGAGAGAGAAGGCAAGAAAGAAATAAATAAAGAAAAAAAATTAATTTTATAAAAATCAAGAATTCAATTTGTTGCACATTTTTATTTATACGAAAAAAAACAGTTAAAAACAAATAATAATGTATTGTAATTTATATGAAAAATTATTATTTTTTGATTGTCAATTTTATTTTCCGATGGCCTGTTTTTTTTTCCATGTGTATGTCGCGATAAAATAATGTAAAGGATTTCAAAAATTTTATGCGACGAGCACATAGAGTAAAATACGGTGTCTTGCCATATTTGAATGTGATCTTCAACAATCACATTATTGTTGATTTGGCCGTTGGACTGGATTTAGCAGTAGACTTAGAAGTTTTTCCGCCCATTATTTTCGGGGAATTGGAATTTATCTTGAAATTTTGAATGATGTAAGATGCTGCTTAAATGAAATTGGTTGGTAGGGGCGGAAAATGGTGTTAATTTGATGCGAGAAATGAAAATGAAGAATAAGAGGGTAATAAAATGAGGAATTTTGCGATAAGGTACAATTGTGCATGTTTGGTTTTTTTGGTATGGAAGTGAGAAATGTTAGTGTTGTTAAGGTATGAAATTTTTCGAATTATAAAGATATGGCTGAGAAAAGTGCTAATGAAGGAACAAAAATTTTGACTCGTATAATCGAACCCAAGTTTAATGATAATGATAGTAAACGACAAAATTGAGGCTGTTAAAATGAAGAAGAATTTGAAATAAAAGTCTTTTTCCAATTTCGTCCGCTCAGTTAATAACTGAAAGATTTGAGCGCTAAAGAGTGGTTTTTATTTTATATGATTTTGAAAATTATGAAAGAATGTGGGGTTTTTAAACATGTAAAAATTTGAGTATGCATAATGGAAATCGGATTTGAGGGATGAATTGTTTCTGAATGAATACTTCAAATTTTGCAGTAAAGAAAATATTGTCTGTCTCGATATATTAAATTGATTAAAAGTAAATATGGAAAATGTTGTTCAAATGTAGTTATTGCGATTCGGATTTGCTCAAATTCCAATCTAGTGGGGGTGAGAGGTTTTTTCAAAACTAAAATAATTAAAAATCTTCGTCCAATAAAAAGAAGGCTTACGAGCTCGAATAATATAACGAAAAAGATATTGAAATAATTGATATGAAGAGTTATAAATGAGTTTGAACTTCGAAAGAAGAAAAAAGCATTTCTAAATTTTCATTTTTGTTTTTTTGCTGAATAAAATCTTCTTAGTTTACATGTTATTGTTTTTTCGGGGCGCGGAAAGGCCCGGCATTCCGCATCATCCGTTTACACTATATAAAATCTTTATCAATCATGGAAATTGCAATGAAGCAGTCAAAGCTACTTCTTGTGTCTCATTTAATTGTGTTAAATCAATATGCGCATCATCGATGAAGTCTCATTGTAGGTAAATGTGACACGCTCATTGATTGTTAGTGATGACAAGCTTTTCCTAGAAAATTATTTGTATTTACTATACTGCATAATGATGGTTCATATTAAATGAAGGTAATAAACGTGTTTGAATCTGTTCATTGAATTGTCGACATGTTTCCTCAATAATTTGCGTTATTTACTTCTAATTTAACATCTTTGTTGATATTTTGAACATTTTTTCCGTAATAATTTGAATTTTTTTTTATGTAGGTCAAGCTAGAAAAGAACAAAAAAAAAACAATTGAAATTGTATTCTATTATATGTTCGAACTGCATTATATTCATATTTCATTAGTAGTTCTTTTTGAATTTGAATTCAAAATAAAATTCCAAACAAATCAAAATACCGAAATAGTCACCGACGGAAATCTATTCACGAAGTTTTTTTTTTTTAAAAAAATATGGAATTTATTTCCTATATATAAATTTACACGAAAAAAAAATTAACAGGTGTAGAAAAATTGGTGTGACCCTGAAAACTATGCAAAAACAGAAAAACGTTATCAAAATATATATAATGCACAGTGTGTAGCCATCATGTGTTTTACGTAGAAATGCAATCATTCTTTACTACCATTCACACCTATGTGCATACAATTGGCCAGTTTTCAATAAAACTATAGCTACTGGCTGTGAATCAATGGAAAAATGCAACAATTTTTGAGAAAATATTAATTTGGCTTAAAATATATTGAATGAACTTTCGCTCTCAATAAAATGTTATTTCGAAATTAATCTCATTTGAATGATTCATTGATGATTATCAATTATGCTTGATCCATGTGTTAAATTGTGTCATTATTTGGCGCATAATTTTCTATACCCTTATGATTAGGCATTTTGGTGTGTCATGTAACAATTATGTACCATCAATGCAATTTCATTGAAATCGATTTTATACCAAATAACATTCATCTTTCAGCCAAGTGAACCATTGTGTTTACTGTCGTTGTACGATGCGATTTTTTGATCCGATTATTTTTGCTGTTTTGTACACAGAAATTTTCGTTTACTGTAAACATAAAATGCAATGAAAAGATGTGTCAGATAAGTCACGTGGACGCAATTAGTGTAAGTAAAACAGACGATTAAAAGTGGTGATTAAGTGCCACTGTTTTTCAGCATTGCATAACAACAATGAAATGCGGGCTCTCTTTGCATATGGTATATGCACTTGAAGTGCGTGGGATATTATGTGATGACAGGAATGGATTATATTCAATGCAATTTGTAATAAACGGATTTTTTTATTTTTAAAACAAGAAAAAAATCCAAAAGAAAACTGGCTGTTTTTTTCTTAAGAACATGTTGTTAGTACAAAAAAAAAGGATACCGGCCAATGCTGAGACCAGTCTGTTGTCAATGCATTGAAAACGGCATGCCATTCGACACTAAACGGATTACATGCAAAATAATTGACATTAAGCGCTGATTTATCGTTATTAGTGAGAAGAAAAGTCTTTGGCATGCAGCAATTAGTACGACGTTTACATATTGATTTTCTTCGTATGAAAAACTGAGAATCAAATTACGAGACCAACAATATTATTTATATTGATCAGAAAATGTTGAATTTGAGGAACACACACGCACACACGCACACACGCACACACGCACACAATTCATTCAATGTAAAAATATTATTTCGTGTCATGTGTGTGTATGAGAACTGAATTAAAATTCCGCATTCAATTTCAACATTGATCCATGTTTGTTCGCTACGAATTTGAAATGTGAAAAACGGTAAACACAACAAAAACGTTACACATGTTTCAATTACAGCAATCAAAACGGATAAAGCATCGACTGATTTGCTATCAAAGCAACATCACAAATTAAATTATTATATTAAATAGATAAAAATCACTGCGCATGCAATGTAATTGGTTTGATGCTGTTGTTAAAACTCCCCGTTTTCTCTTTCTCTTTCTCTTTCTCTTTCTCTCTCTCTCTCTCTCTCTCTCTCTTTCTCACACACACATTCTCTCTCGTTGTTGGAAAATTGATGGTAAAGTGAGCGGTTGTGATGAGAGCAAACGTTCATTTCCTCATTCGATCTATGGCTATTGTTATTTATTGGCTACCGCTTGAGCACGAGTACACATTCTCTCTTTTTCTCTCCCTGTCGCGTTTCCAATTTTTCTATATTTTTCTTTTCTCTTTCTCTCCCCTTGCACATTTTATTAACCGAAACTGAATCAATAGACTTAATGAGGGGTGAAATTTGTTTTGTATACAAAATGTAAGGGCTCGAATGCGTTTCACATACATTTTTCCATTCGCATATGACTTTTAACGCCAACCAGTTATTAATACGATTTTAATGTCGCATCTCTTCGCCTTCAAAATTCGCCAAATTTCCATTTGAATTAACTTTATCAACTGTGTGACAGAGTGAATGGAGAATGAAGAGTGAGAAAAAAAAAAACTCCACACTCGTCATTATCATTCGAATTGTTTTCGGCATACAATATTGCTATTCGAATGTAAAATATTTTAACAAAACCGTTGATTACGAGAAATTAAATTCCGTTGTTGAAAAACCTTATCAATATTGACTATCGATGCGACAGCACCACCACCATCCGCAGTAACAACAGTAGCAACAATATGTCATGAATTGGTAAAAGCATTCCTTGGTGAAAAAAAAAAAAAAAAAAAAAAATGAACCGCTTTTTATTGCCTTTGACCTGCTCTTTTGCAAAAGGTAATTGCCACGATGAAAAAGACTATTTTAAAAGATTAAAGTAACCATTTCAATCATATTATTATATGCGAATGATTTTTTTTTTTTTTTTTTTTTTCATTTTGCATTTTTCCCCTTGTCATTTCATTCGCGCTCGGGAAAAAAATGTCAGTGATCACCGACATTTATTTGCCTATCTCACTTTGATGTTTATCAATATGAAATTTATATGTCTGACTATAGTACAGTTAACAGTAGGGGCAAATGGTGTACAAGCGTTGAAATTAAACGATAACATAGGAAATTTCCGAGCCGGAAAAAAAAATTGCTATAATTGATAGAAGGCAATCTGTTCGCGACGAGAGATCGCTTACATCTTTAAAGTGAAATCAGCTAAAGTGCCACATTAAAATGAAATTTGTTATGTTGATTGGCCGGGATTTTATGACATTTATTCGCTTTCCTCTTGGAGATTTTTTCTTTTTTTTTTTTTTTCTTTTTTTCCTTTTTTTTCGATTAATTGAGAGATAACAAAATCTCTTCCGATTTTTCAGTTGATTTTCATAAATAGATCGTCCCTGTTTTTAAGTCAAATATTAATTTTTCCTGTTTTGCACATCCTGGTCTGGTCATGATGCACTAAAAATCAGAGCAAAAATCAAAATCGGTTTCAAATTTCCAATGAAACTAGTTAAAATTTGACACGTGCACCCGATTCTCTTACAAAAATGCATATTTTGCCGATTATGAGATTTAAAAAACGAAGAATTATGAAATTTGACACCAAAAATGTGTGCAGTATTGAATTTATTGTGCATTGAAAATGTAATGAAAATAATTGCTTGTGGTTAATTATTTAATGGTATTTGATCCTTGGCTTGAACCATAATCTTATTCCAGCTATACGATGTCATGTACAAAATAGTTATGAACGCGTCACAGGATGTTCATCATTAAGAGCAAAGATTTTGATTTGAATTTTCGAATGGAACTCGGTTATAAAATAAAAAAAAATGACACAAAGAGCATCACTTTGCATCATGAAGGCTGCAAGTGCGAATTAGGAAACACTTATGTTCGCATCACATCATAGCGTATGAAATGTGTGACAAAAAAAAGAAAAAGAAAAAGAAATGATGACAGTTTAAACAAAAGAGACATTGAAATCGTTTGACAAACAACCATGAAACGGTTTTAGCCGTTGAAACAAAAGAAATGAAAAACGATGCAAAACAATAGACACAAGAATATTTATTAAATGCGATAAACCTTAACAATTTGGGTCATGTTAAAAGTTGAGAGCCACTTCGATAACAATCGCTCTTAGGCTCTCTTATCTTTTACATTCTCCGGGATAAAATGGAATCAACAAGAAAAAAAAGGAAAAAAAAAATAAAAATGAAAATAAAAATGAAAGAACGGCAGAGTTTGATGGAAAAAAGCGTGTTACGTTTTGTTGTAATACTACTAATAAGCCAATGGAAAAATCGTTTAAATGGCATTATGTAAGCAGAGCAAGCCATCTGAAACGTGCAGAATAATTTAAATGAGAATACTTGCTCAATGGACCTTTTTATTTTAATCCGAGAAAGGCAAGAACGACCGACGATGATGATTGAAAATCGCGTGTCACGGAATTTCAAGTATAATACGTGCTCTTCTAATGCTTGGTTCATTAGTGAGGTTGAATATAATGTAAGAAAAATGAATCGAGAAATAGTCAGAGAGAAAGCAAGAGAAAACGAAAAAGCAAGAGAGAACGAGAAGGCAAGAGAGAACGATAAAGTAAAATAGAAAGAGAAAATGATGGAATAAAGGATAAAGGGTAAGAAGGAAAGAATTAAAGGAAGAATGAGAGGAAAAGAGACCAAATACGAGATAAAGAGAAGAAACGAAGAAAATAGTTTGCAAAGGACATATAAAATACTCTAATGAACGAATAGTGAAAATTCTTGAATGTTGATCTCGTTTGAATGGAAAAATGCCCTAAATGTGACTTTTATTCAATGTCTCCCAACAAAGTTTAGCAAAATGATTTCAAATGATGATGTTAAAGCCACTGCTATTGGAATATGAATCGAATATAATCTGTATATTTGTTGGAATGAATGATGCAATGTTGGATAAAAATCCATCCTCTTCGATGGTAAATAAGCGTTAAATCACGCCTCATCTAACATTTGGCCAACCAATCAGCATTCATATATTCATATCCCTATGTACACTACCCTTGTCACATGCTGTTCAAAAGCACTCTAATGAGGGGTAATTGTATATTTCCATGTAGCTGCCGATGCCGTTTAAATGTTGATAAGCACAAAAATAACGATGGAATAAACGAAAAAGAGACACATGATTGCAAAATTGAAGCAATCATCAAACCACACGCTGTTATGTACTTACAATCAACAGCAATGGCAGCCAATGTACTTTCTATACCGCTCATTTTATCCTCTCTCTCTCTCTCTCTCCTTCTCTCTTTCTCGCTCTCGCTCTCTCTCTCTCTCTCTCTCTCTCCTTCTCTCTCTCTCTCTCTCTCTCTCTCTCACTCCTTCTCTCTTTCTCTCTCTCTCTCTCTCTCTCTCTCTCTCTCTCTCTCTCTCTCTCTCTCTCTCTCTCTCTCTCTCTCTCTCTCTCTCTCTCTCTCCTTCTCTCTTTCTCTCTCTCTCTCTCTTTCGCTCCATCTGTTTCTCTTTGCATTGCCTGAAATGCTTTGGCAATATTGAAACTCGACAACGACAAAAGCGACGCATAAAGTTGAAACAAAAACATACTGTGTCAGCGGTTAATATTTGATGATCAACGTTGCAAATGTGTATCGAATGGCATTAATTTAATTTTAATATAGCAATTAACAATGCTATTATCTGTTAATTATGTCAACGACAACAATGTCAAGCAAAACATTAATTAACATTCATTTTGGTTTTAATTATGATTCGACTGATGCTTTGCACAGCGCGTCACCAACACACATATACATGTAAAAAAAAATTTTGTACGCTCACGAACTCGAATCAATTAAAATTATTATTTTTTTTTTCGCATTTCATGATGAAAGCCAATATTTGCTGCTTTGTGGTTAGTATGATGAGATTGGTGCATTCAATTTGATTTTCTGCTGATGAAAAAAGGTGATCCAATTTGCTAATGATATCGACCGGAGCCAATTTTATGCAGAACAAAAAATGGTCATGTCTAATCATTTTGGCGAAGATTTTAATTAATTAAAGATGAGATTGAACACAATGTCGGTCATATTTGAAGGTCTAAATAAAATAATAATAAAGGATACGAACACATTCTTGTCTTCTACTCAAGCTCTATCGGTAACATTCCTTGCAATCCAAATCATGAAGGATATAATGACGACAATTTGTAGCAAAATGAATAGAAAATGTTGGAGAGAAAGAATTTTACGCAAAAAAAAAGAAAAAAAAAAACGAAAATATATTATGCTGCCATAATAAATAGATTCCATAAGCATGAATTAAGTCTGATATTTGTAGATAATAAGCTTACCCCAAACTCGTCTCTGAAGTGGAAAACTTCGAAATTGTATTACGTGACAATTTCTGCAACTGGATGGATAAACGAACCGACAACGTATTCAACGCCAATTTACCAATGTATATCTAAAATACATAATGCGAAATCACTTGCAAATGCTTTATTATTTTCTTCTTCTTCTTCTTCTTCTTCTTCTTCTTTTTTTCTTCTTCTTCTTCTTCTTTTTCTTCTTCTTCATGATGTTGCTTCTTTCAAATGAAAAATACATATACGACACAACGATGACACATCGACCATCCGCCTGATATAAAACTCTCGCAGAGGGTGTGTTTTATTTATATAATATACACTTCTTTCCACTCGCTACGATCTCGCATTCTCTCTCTCTTTCTCTCTCTCTCTCTCTCTCTCCCTCTCTCACACACACACATTATGTGTATATGTCGTTTCAATGAGACATACATTTCCGCACACCCCTTTTTATCATTATGCTCATTCGCTGAACGAATATATTTCAGTTCCGTTCGTTGGATACGTTAACATTAAATGCAAGTTGTTGTAAATCACATCATTTATGGTTTCTAAACCGATGATGTTTGAATTACATGCCATAAATCGATGTAAAGTCATTAAGAATGGTTGATTTTCCAAGCGAGTAGCCATAACTTTTCCATAAAACCAATATTACAACGCAAAACTTATTGTTTTTCCGAAAGTTTAACAATAAAACACTTTTCAAGTTTTACATTTTATAAATTAAGTGCATAATTGTGATTCAATTGCTTTATCAAATTTCTGATTAGAAAAGTGATTTTTCTTTGTTTTTTTTTCTGCATAAAGTAGAAATATTTGTGATTTTGATAATAAATTAGAAAACAAAAAAAAAAAGAAAATTTGATTTATTAATTTATGCTTGAGTGAACTAAATATGGCATTGCATTTCACTGATAATAAATCAAATGCCAATGCGGCGGCTATAAAAACACCATTTTTAATCGAGGATATTCTTGATCGAAAAGCTGCTCAAAAAATGCATTTTAAAAATCAATCCGAGAATATTTCTAGTCAAAATGCTCGAAATAATAATCATAATAATAACAGCTCTGACAATTTGACATTGAATAATCAAGAGAAAAACCTGAGAAATAACAATGAAATGACAACAAATGATGAAGAATATCGCAAATTATTACAAAGTGATCGGTAAAATACATTAGTTTTTGTGTGTGTGGATTACAGAAATGATAAATAATTGTATTCGATTTTTATATTTTACTTGCCGTCGGCAGTTCTAATTTTTTTTTTCCAACCAAACCAAATTGTCTCCGAAAATTCAATAATTTTGATTGTTTTTATTTAATTATTCAAATAGATACAAAGAACGTATTCCGCCACAAGCAACATCACAACAATTTCCAGCCACTTCAAATCCAAATGTTATCTATTCCGGACCATATTCAGATCCAGGCTATTTGCAAATGGCATTGGGCGCTTATTTAACACCATCATCTTCGGTTTACAAAAGTGTTGATCCATACTTTTTATCACAAGGTTCGAATAGTTCATTTCGTCTAATTGTGGATTTATTTGTGGTTTTTTTTTATCGCTCTTCTGTGTCAGTTTTGAAACTTTTTCATAAATTCCAAATTCAAATAAATATTCATTGAAAAATGATCATTGTTTTTGTGAATTAAAAATTTCTAAAGTTCAATTTTAATGTTTCAATTTTACAGCAGGTTTATTCGGTGGAGCCAACTTTTTTCCAGGTGGTGGTTGTTCGGCTGATATTGCACTTGGACTTGGAATGAATGTGAATGCCTTACGACATTGCCGTCGAAGGAAAGCTCGAACTGTTTTTAGTGATCCACAATTGACTGGATTAGAAAAACGCTTCGAAAATCAAAGGTAACATTTAACATCTGTAAAACTTGAGATATTTTTTTTTTTTTAATTCATTTTGTGTGGACATTATTTCGATAATTAATTTTATTCTGTCTTATATTTCGTTGTGTATTCGTTTGTTACATTATTATCCGAAAAAAAAAAAAAAAAAAAAAAATAGATATTTATCCACACCAGAACGAGTTGAATTGGCTGCAGCTCTTGGCTTAAGTGAAACACAAGTTAAAACTTGGTTTCAAAACAGACGAATGAAACATAAAAAACAATTGAGAAGGCGCGATGTCAATTCAGGTAAATAATTTAAATTTTCTCATTCACTTAATCGAAGTTCGACTTGTGATTGCTCAATTTATATAAAAATTGTTCTTTTGTTTATTTTTAAATTATGAAAAGTATGTACTCTTTCGTTATTTCTGGAAATGAACAAATTAACAAAATCTTTTAGATTAAGAAGTTCGTAAGTTCAATTGAACGAAATAGTTGATTGTAAAAAATTAATTAAATCATTTTAAATCCGAATCGATATTAGAAGAAAGTCGATATTAGAAAAAATTGAAATCTCTTTGAAAAAGGTGTCTTCCCATTGGGAAGTTCCCAAAGATTCACTACCTAGAATATAAATTCATGGAATAATTTTTTAATTATAAGAGAACTTTTCGATTAAAACGAAAGGACTACACGTTCGCCATTACTTTGAATCAGATTTTTATTCAAAATCTATAAAAAAAAAATCAATGGTTTCTCCTTAACTCTAATGCAAAGAAAGTCTTTTAAAAGTGTTCTAAAGTTCCATTTGAAGAAAAGATTGCCACAAAGCCATTAACATCACAAACAAAGATGTAGTTTTTCATCATTCACTTGAACCCTATTTGAAAATGTGCATATTTTGTCTGTTGTCTTTTGATTAAATTAGTAAAACATGATTTTAATGCATAAGTTTTCCTTAAGAAAACTTTCCAAAGAAATGTAAACTATTAGCAAAGAGATACAAAAGAGTCAAAAATTTTAACTAATTGAATGATATTCAATTTAAATGTATATTTAAAGCAGAACCAGTTGATTTTTCCCGCAATGAGGCCAACAAAAATGCAACAAATTCAATAGAAAATGGTAATAAACGTGGCTCGGCCGATGAGTCAGAACGTGCATTTTCACTTTATTCATCAATTGGTGTAAAATCACTAAAGGCACAATCATCCATTCAAATGTTGCGCAGCATCTCATCAGACGATCTTATGAAATCAAGCGACAGTGGCACCGAAGATGAAAGTGATGTAGATATAGTCGGTGAATCAAAAGGATACATTTCATAATATCATCCATTATGAATGAATGGCATTTTCCCTCCCAAAAAAAAAAATATATTTTTTTTAACAAATTATATAAAACCGGATTTGTTCAAAGGGTTTTATCGAAGACGATATTTCATTTTTTTTTTTTTTTGTTTCTAGTTAAGCCCAAATATAACGAAACAAAAACAAAAAAAAACAGGAAAAACAAACACAAATATTGGGATATAACAATAATGAATTTATTAGAATGTAATTTACCTTTTTAAAATGTATGTAGAAACTCCAACGAATGATGACATATCAGAACAAAAACGGAGAATTTCATAACGGTCGCCAGTGCAACGTCAAAGTCGAGTGATAGTCAAAGCGAGACGTCAAAGTCGAAATAAAACCACTCGGTTTATCACATTCTTTCTTTGAAGATACGTTATTGCGAATTTTTGTTTGGAACAAAAAAAAAATTGGCTGCTTTTCTAATTTTGTAAGCAGCATGCGATCAAAATCCTGCTGTTTGCTAATGTTTAAAAAAAAATCCCATTTACTACACCTTACACCTTACACCTTACACCTTTTGTTTCACACGAATGGCTTGAAAATTTCGTTTTGTTCTGATTATGTCAAACTATTTACATTAGATTTATATAAAATAAAATGCTGTAAAAATATTTTACGTCAATAAATTGAAATACATTTTCGGATCACTAGTATTTATATGTCTGATAAGTTTTAATTCATGCATATCGTTCTATTTGTTTCAGCATTGTAAAATAATTTTATCAAAAATCATAAAAATAGATTAATTTTTGGACAAATTAAATTTTGTTAATCAAAATTGTCATCTATTCAATACGCATTCGAAAGTATAAACGAAGTTAATTTCAACGTAATGAAAAGTGAAATCTCGTGATCCTTATGGGAATGGAACAATAGATGAGTAAGAGCATGGTGCAGTGACAAAAGCCGCACTATTGAGCACCGTATTACAATGCTAATAAAATGTTGATAAATCTAATAATGTCAAAGCATGTGCCACTTGCTGGTATGAACACATTATGGGCTTGCAATCATTAGGGGGTCGTGCAAACAATAATTTCATTCCTTTGAATTGAATAAACTTTGGTTTTTATTGTCAACGACAACCCAAAAATCAAAAACACTATGAATTCAATGAAAGTGTTTTGTGAAACATATGTGAATGAAGACAAAAAAAAAAAAAAAAAAAAAAAAAAAAAAACAATGACAACAATGTTGTATTTCGCTTCTTAACTTAATATTACATTTTTTTCGATGAAAAACACCCAAAAAAACCTGTGGCTAAAGCATGTTGTAAGTATTTGCTTTACAATTTCGAATGAAACTATAGTTACAACACATGAGCATGAATTAAAGCTGAACATTTACCCTTGCTTTATTGTTTTACATTGATGCATTTGTTCGGATTAAGATGCATTATTATATCATTTAATATATTTTGATTAAATTATCTCTGTTAAAAATCTATAAATTTGTCAACAATGCTGACGAAATGAGATCACGTTTTATTCATTTTTGTCCCATGTATTTATTCGTTCATATTTTTGTACACGTGATTTTTTTTTCGCTCTGCCGTTATTGATGCTGCTGCTTTTGATGTCGTCGTACTCGGCAGACACGTACACAAATAATAAAAAAAAAAAACGTTCACATTTTCCCATGGCAACGCAACTAATGCAATTAGACTAAAGTTATATTGATTCCATGGGAAATAAATCAAAGTTTCGATCAAATGGTTTTTTTTTTTTTATATTTTCAACTGAACATTTCATAGTTGAGTGTTTATGCAATCTTTTTTTTTCCCCAAAATTACCCCATTGTGTTAATTAGTTTATAAAGTTTTAATACCATTAACAGCTGGTTTATAACATAACAAATGCACATTATTTTACATTGTGCAAATGACTATTTTTTTTTTTGCGGTAATATCTCAAACTGTTTGATATCCACAAATAGATAGACTTTTCTAATTCAATCAAAAACACAAACTAGTTAATTGTATCGATTGATATATACAGTCAGAGTTTATATTTATTTGCAATGATTTTTGGTAAAATCAATTTATTCGTGCAAATATTGGCACTTGTGTATGCAGATTTTGTTGTGATTAGAATCTATGTACACTTGTTGCTAGAAGCTCAATATATCAAAAATATTTTTTTGGATCAGCGGCTGGTACCGTGAAAGATGAATAAACAGCGCAGAGAAGAAAAAAAAAACGTCTGCTCAAGTTTCACTTTTGAAAATAGTTAAAGCAAAGTGCTTTAAGCACCTACATACAGCTCATTTATCATTTATAAAGATAATAATCTATTTCATCGGTGACTCAAGCAAATAAATCCGTGAATTCTCTTGAAAATGTCATAGATTTCATTTAAATTGTAAAAGAAAACAGAGCAAGTATTTTTTTTTTAAATCATTTTTATTAATTTTTTTTTTCGAAAAATTATTAAGTATTGGCTAAGGATGTTCAAATGAACGATTTTTTTCAAAAGATTTTGTAATTGATTCATTGATTTGTATCTTCTTACAAAAATTGTAAAAATTATGCTGTAAAATTCAGATTTATATGTTACAAAATATGTTTGTGAATGTTATTTTCAATCAAATAAATGTGAATTTTGAAATTTTTCAAATGGATAAAATCCAGCTTTAACTTGTCGTCCACCAAAAAATCGTCCATTTAAATCGACAACCGCTTTAATAGCACTCTCAATTCGTTTAAATTCAACAAATATTCGAACGGCCTCTTCGGGTGCCGCATTTTTTAATTCAAAAATTACCACTCTAATTACATCACCATATTTTGTATTACATTCATCTTTCACTTCACCTTCAAGGTCATCGTCAACATCACCTGCTCCGACCATATTCTGAACAAACAAAATGATAGAATTAAAAAATTTAATTTTTATAAAAAATATTAATTCAAAATGAATGAAAATTGTTAAATTACCCTTAACAAAACCACTTTGCTTGGTGCTTTCATAATTTCAGTAATTGATGGTTCTTCTTTTGGTGCCGGTACAGCCGGTGGTGGCATCGATACCATTGCTGGTGGACTTGATGTTGTCGGTGGTTGCATAAGTTCTTTTTCATGAATAATTCGACCACCACGTTTTGATGTTTTTTCAACTTGTAATGCAACAGACATTCCTTGTTCTTGTTTACCCAAACCTTGACCATCTTTAAAACCATATTTGGCCATAATTTTTGCCGCCACTGAACCGGTACCATATGAATTTGAAACATTTGTATTTTGTAAGGCTGGTATAATTGGTGTACTTTCTTGTAAAGATGGTGGTGGTGCAATTGCTGCACCACCAATTCGTTGAGATGGTGGTGATTTTTTATAATCATCTAAATCATCTGATGTACGACTACCAAAACCAGAATATTTTTGCGGCGGTGAATCACGATTTTCATTACGATTATTTCGTCGTTTTCGTTCATTTTCTCTACGTTTACGTCGATCATCGATAATTTTTTCATATTCATTTGGCCACAATGGATTATATTCATCAATTACATCCCAATCATAATCGTTAACCGCTTTGTTTGGTGGTGCCAATGCCTGTTGCGTTATTGTGGTTTGCTTTTTATGTTGATTTTTTGAATTTTCATTCATTTTGTAATTATCATCCATGTCATTTGGTCGTGATTTTGTTTTTAAAATTGTTGTTGGTGCTAATAGCTATATAAATATAGTTTTGCAAACAGGAACGATTCAATTAAATCGAACAAAATACAAAATTGATGATTGATTGTTTTTAATCAAAACTTACTGGAGTTGCACGTTTTGGTGGCTCTTTTTTCACGGGTGGTGTTACAATTGCTTTCTTCAATGCCATTTGTGTCTGCATCAATTTTAGTCCCGGTGACCATCCATCAATTCGTTGTTTTGCATCCAAATCATCGTATAAATCCATTTTCTTTTTTGCTTTTTTTGATTTTGTGTTTTTGTTTTTCGTTTTTTTGTTTTTTTTGTTTTTATTTACGTAAAATTTTCACACAATTTTTATTTCATTTGCATGAAATTTTTCTTGCAAATTTTTTCTTTTGGAAATGTTACGCTTTTGTGTTACTTCGACTATATGTTTGATAGGATTTTTATTTGATTGTTAAACATGACAATTGACAGCGTGAGCGTACACGAAACACACTTTGATGTCCCAAATCGAAAAAAATTTCCCTAAACCATGACAATTCGAAAACCGTTCACAACACGGAATGTAAGCAGCGTTCAAAGTTTATGATGAAATGTAAGAAGCGTTCAACAGATGGCACTGATGTCAAACAAAAGATTTTAATATCAGATTATTTGGGCTTTATTTTCAATTTCAATTTCCTTCTCCATTTTATATTCTAACATTGACTTGTTGGTATTTTCAAACTTGATTCACTTACAAAAACCATAAACGTTTCCCTTTTTTTTTTTTTTTAATAATATTTTAATAATTTAATATTTTTTTTCAATGTATTTGAATAATAACGTGACTAACGTGTATTCATTGATGAACAACAATGTGTATTCATATAATGAATTTCTTATTTCATAGAACATTTTTTAATAAAACTCTAGCCGAATTGACCCCTTCAAAGCATCCAAAGCAATGCTCATGTCAGTTGTAATTTGGTAATCATTTTCAATCAATAAACTTATGGAACATGACAGTTATTTTCTTTAGCATTAAATAGAAGTTGATTTGTTAGTCTTTCGATTACAAGTTATCTTTCCATTTCAAGTTAGACGGTAAAATCATATTAAAGATAATCGAAACTGTTTCACAGTTTCACTATCAATAAATTTTATTTCATATTTGATTGGCGAATATTTTTCCAATTGATTAATTGAAGATGATTTTTGTGGGAAAATACATAGACATTCATTCGTTGTGAACATATATTTTTGTATTGATTTTTTTTTTATTGGAATGTATTACTTTTAGCCCTTGACCCAGATTTAAACAGAGATTCTTGGTATGAAATCGAATGGTCAAATTGAAATATATGTTTACCTCATCTTTGCTTAATTCAAATCAAATGCCATAGATAACTTTTAAAGTTGAATCAGATAAAAATAGACGTATTTTACCATACCTTATCATAGTTTCGTTGTTTATTTTCACCAACAATTCATTCTCAATGGAAAAAAAAGCGTGTTTTTGTTTTAGTAAAAATGCATATTTCGATTTTAATGAATTTAATTAACGCACAAAAAATCAAAAAAATATTCGAACTAAAATCAGATGAGAAAGCAAAAATTGTTGACTGAAACAAACTCAAAATAATGAACATTAAAATATATTCTTATAATTCGATTTGAAAATTTTTGCAAATGTGTCGTTTCGTTTGTGTGATTTTATGAAGCGGATTCCTTGAGTCCAAGTGCTTCGGCATGCTTTTTTGCTTTGAGTCGTAAATCGGCAATGCTGGAATTTTTGTTATGTGCAGCAGCCAATGCGGCCAAATTCAACGGATACTGTGGAATTGAAAATAAGCTGCTACTTCCATTCATCGCAGCCGCATACTGAAAGGGAGAAAGAAAAAAAAAAAAACACAAACAAACATAAATTTATTGCTCTCAAGGGATGAAATTTATACACAAATTTCATAGAATTTATTTTCTATAAAAAAATCATAACTCATTTTGATTTCGTCTAAAGAGTTTTTTTTTTTCTTTACTTTGAATCTTTCAATAGATTGTCTTACTTGATGTGCGACAGTGAGTAAAGCCGGATCGAATGCTGAAAAAGCGGCAGCAACAGCAGCACTTGATGAATATGTGTGTGGTGTTGTTGTGGCTGTTGTGATACTTGAAGCACGCATCGATGGTAGATTAACATAAGGTGCAACACGACATGGTTCTAACTGTGTTGATACTGGCGGACTATTACTCGACAATAAAATTCCTGCAAATAAATAAAATGAGAGAGAAAAAAAAAAAAACGCATTGGTCCATCGAAATATATTAAATCAAATAATTGAATAAAAATGCTTTGACTTATCCCTAAAGAGAGTAAAAGAAAAAGAAAGAAAAAAAATTGCCATTTGCTGTATTTATTCACCAGTTTAATCTAAAGGGAAACATTGTTCAATATTTGAAGGAAGGACATGAGTAAATCAGAAAATTATCAGTGGCGAAGAAAATAAAAAAAACCATTCAGTTAGTGTCTGTGTGTTTTAGTTCGAGGGAGTTTTGTTTGCAAATCCAGTTGAGTTGAAGGTGAACAACATGACATAATGGTTCCCAAGGGGAATTACGTAAATTTAAAACAATGTATTGCAATAAAAAAGTGCACACACGGAATAGGAGCAAACTGTTATAGGCATGTTACCGTTCTAAAAGCCATACAAACGCATCAATTTTGTACGACTGAAAGATACAAACAAAAAAAAAAAAAAAAAAAAAAAAATCATAAAATTATTTTTATTTATATTTTTATTGCATAAAATTGCCGTTTTTTGCTTCTGACAAATGCCTTTCTTCGCTTGTGTCGGTGCAAGCAGAGAAACAGTTTGCCATTTTTTATATGTGTGTGTTTGTGTGTATTTGTGTGCGTCGTGATTAATTTCCATGAGAATTTTCTGCGTTCCACTTTCTTCAGCTTGATGAAATAAATTGAATTTGCTAAAATGAATATTCAAGTGGGAGTTTATTCTACACGGTTTTGCGCAAAGATAATTTATGCGGTAGAAAAAAGGTGTGAAACATTAATTAAGGATTTTGAATGAACAGCCAATTTCTTTCAAAACAAAAAATGAAAAAAGAATGAAAAAAAGAAAGAAAGAAAGAAAGAAAGAAAGAAAGAAAGAAAGAAAGAGAGAGAGGGAGATAGAGAGACTGAAAGAAAGAAAGAAAGAAATAAAGAGAGAAAGAAAGAGAGAGAGAGAGGGAGAGAGAGAGAGAAAGAGAGAGAGAGAGTGAAAGAAAGAAAGAAAGAAAAAAAGAAAGAGCGAAAGAATAATTCGAATGTAATAAGTATAACGTTTATATTTAACACAATTCATCTAAAGGATTCATAAAATCCAGCTTAAATTCGTGACCTTAAATCAAAAGCTAAGATAAATTTAATCATTGTTACAATTCGCTACATTCCGTGAAAAACATAATACGAAACATGTTCGTTCTATGTTTTTCATTGTGTTGAAAATTCAATTAATGCTGTGTAACCATAGTGAAAATGCGATGATTTATATTCAAAATGCTATGAATGGTCGGACAAATTTAAATATCAATCAATTTACAAAAGAAGAAGAAGAAGGAAAAAAAAAACTCGTACAAATTGTGCGGTTCGTAAATCTGGCACTTTATACACAATTGAATATGCCAAATGATATAGACTGCTACACCAAATACGACAAAATCGCCAAATGGCATGCATACAACATACATGCTGACTATTCAGTCGATAGTCAACTCCCTTCCGTTGCATAAATTTTAACTTATTCAATTTGAATCAGTGTGTAATCCATATAATTCAATTATACTTGTGCACATAATTTGCAATGTCTGTTGTCGGTTTGCTTTTTTTTTCGCTCAATTGAAACACAGTCGAAAATGACATACGCAAATATCGAAAGATACAAAATGATACACAATATTTTATTAAGTTTTACTCTATGAGCACAAAACATGTTCAAACAATGTGCTTTTGGTGATAAGTTTTTGAGCACAAAACAATATTAATTCACCGTCAAAAGAGAGAGCAATGCATTTGAGAAACTCAGAACGATACAAGTTATTGTAATTGTATAACATGACAATGTTACAGACGCAATCGAAGCAGCTATTTGTTTAACAAATTACACATCTGTTAGCAACGGGACACATTGAAATAGCAACGCGGCAACAAATCTCTCATTGCCGAGATTTAATCATGTTGGTACAAATTCCGACTGTGATACTGAAATAAAATTCCGAACGATTTTTGAAATATCTTGATTGTGTCGTGAAAATAGGGAGGAAAAACGGTGAAGAATCAACTAAAAATATTTGGTACATCGAGTCTCTCAATTTTAGAGATTTCTTTAATTCAAACGACATTTTAACAACAAAATCCATTTCATTTTAACTCTTTTCCAAAGGATTTTTTATTTTTTATTTTCATTTCAATGAATTTTTCACTCTTTTTGCGTCATTTAATTAATTAGCAATTCATTAATGAAAATGAAAATGAAAGTATAAGTAAAATGCTGTCTCTTTATGTGGAAAGGAAAGCGTTAAAGTTATTTGAAGAAAAACAAGACAATCATTAATGTCAGAAGTAAATTAATAACTAATTTATCAACGACAGTTTAATCGTAGAAAATCCGCCATCGGCTTAGCTTAAATGTATGCCCATTTAGCCCTTTTAACATGGTGTATATACCGTGAAACCAAGTATACGTTGTGCCGCTGAATCATTTGAGAAAAACGGATCTAATACGCTTTATGAAGTAAGAAAAAAAAACCCCTTGAACGGTGTGCATGGCCAAAATGAATAAATATGTATTAGCAGTTCATTTATTAAGACACCTCCGCCCTTTTTTTCATTGCTTTGGCTTTATTTTAAACTTTGAATTTCCATTTGGAAAAGTTTATTTTATGTGCTTCAACAGGATTGAAGGATCCATTTGTGTATTTATGCTGTTGCTGTTGCTGTTCCTGTTGTTGCTGTTGTTGTTGTTGTCGTTTCTTTTTATTGTAAATTTTATTGGTGTGTTAAATTGGGTTGAATTGAATTCGAGAATGCTGCCAGGTACTTAACTGAATCTAATGGATTGCACGTTTATTGAATTGAAAACGATAACACACACACACACAGTGCCAAGCAATATACCGTATTTTACCGTCCCTAAAAATTGTTTACTTAGTGTTTAGTCGCATTGAGCAATCGGCACATCGCGCACATCATTCCAAGCACATTCATCAGTGCACTTGCAATCAATATAATAAACAGTGTAATGTTTTATTGTTGTTAGTTACACCCGAAATAACACGATTGAGTTATGTTGTTGTTTCGTTGCCCAAACGAACACACCAAAATATTACTGTAGTAGTAGTGAAACGAAATAATGTTGGGCAATTTTAATCGGATAAAATTTCATCTTTCGTTTGGTTCCCGATAATTTGCAATGATTTAAACGAATCGATTGCCAATCATTTAGCACCATCACACAAAGTATCTTCGTTCAATTTTATGTTGATTCAATTTTTCGTACAAAATATCGCAAAATGTGTGCTATCGGTCGATTTTCTCAATTTCACTCTTGGTAATTTAGGTAATTTTTGAGGATCGAAAAGAAAAACAAAAATGGCTTCACATTCAATAAATCAATCGGCAAAAATTGAACCAATTTTGAAATCTGTTTGCATTTGGTTGGTTTACAGGCCATGTGAGCTAACAATTTTGATGCGGCCATTTGAAATCAGTATGTCCATTTTTGCGTATCATAAAATACACTTGAATATGGTTCACGGTAATTGTTTACATTTACAAATTGGCAGACAATGTTTTATTTTTTTTTTTTTTTTTTTTCTTGCTCATTCTCATTCCATTTCGCGCCCGTGAAATGAATAAACAAATGAATTAATGGCAAAAATTATCGATTTGATTATTTATTTTGTAAATTCAATTACATTTGCATCAGGTACATTATTCCAAATGAAAAATATTCGTGCGCGCTCATATCATGAAATGAATTGAAATTGAATGAACATAGAATGGCAAACGATTGTGAAATTCAAATGAATTTTATGACAAAATTCAATAAAATTGTTTTGTTCTGTTGTGATAAACAAAATGGAAGAATTATCCAAAATTAAATTATCTAATTAATAATGATTAAAATCAGGAATTTATATTTTCTATTTGATCCCTATAATTGGCTGTATATTTGAATACGCAAACGAGTCCCGACATCATTGTTTTGTTTTGTTTTGTTTTTTTTTTCTTCATCATCATTGTTAACTAACATAGGGTACATTGCATCCCAACTATAAAAATATACACACAGCATTACATGCCCAAGAAGCTTGTCTTCCTACTTGTGAGACCGAGCGTTGAGCATAAGTACGCTTAGGCTCACCCCTCCCGTTTACGTCTCCCGCACACACGCAAATCCATTTATTTGATTAACCTCTCTACAGTTATTTTATTTATCTAAATTCCCAACGACTGACTTATGTGATTTGTTTGTTAAAAAAAACAAGCAACATTTTTATTTCATCCACATCGTGTCTAGTGATTCGAGTCAGTCGTTTTTTTTTTTTTTTTTCAACTTGATTTTTCCTCTTGGTTGGCCAGTTCATGTTCCGTCGTCATTGAGAAACAACTGAGAAACGAGAGCAGCCGAAACAAATGTGTGAAAAAGAGAAAGCGAAAAAAATGAGAGAGAGAGAGAGAGAGAAATTGTGAGAGGAAAAACGAAACACACCGTACATTTCTTGGTAAACAAAAATTATACGCAAACCAATTTTTCAATTTGCACATCGCGCACGTTGGCGACGAGAAACAAATAGTAAAGCACAGCAAATTTGCCGACCTCACGTACACGGGAATGTAGGGAAAAAAAAAAACAGAGTAAAAAATAACCGGATAAAACATCTAATAAATAAATAAATAAAAAAAAAAAAAAAATAAAAAATAAAATGTGTGCTACATGCAATTTCGGTACTTTGTTGCATAGATGCCTGGGAATACATTCTCGTTCCTTTTTAACCCAACAAGAATGCGAATATGTTATGATTTCAAACGAAACGCTAAGAAATTCAATTGAATGTACGATTTTGTTTTCGGGTTCAATTTGGAATTTTTCATGTCTGGTTTAATGCAACCATCGTTTGATTTTCATCCATTGGATGCACAGAATTTATGCGAATAACATTCTTTATGTTTGACTTGAGAATAGCATATTTGATTTTCTCTCCACAAATAATATGAGGAAGATTTTTTTCGAGATTGATTTGTTTGATTAACATTATTTTAATATTGGAATGTTTATGATAATTCAATCGATGCTAAATCTAGTCAAAATTATTGAAATCGGATTCTGTTTTTTTTTTTCTTCCTAAAATAAATGGAATAATTTTTTCCTGAATTGCTCAACATTTGGTGTGAATAAATATTCACATAAAAAGAGTGTTATTGATTCAATTTCAGCTATGAAATTATGTTTCAAGATACCTTTGTGCATTTGATTTTCGTGTTTGCGACACTTGGCACGTCTGTTTTGGAACCTAAAAAATACATTTTTATTAGTAAAGTTTATTATTTACTAATTTTATTCTACTAGCTACTTAAATATTCGGTTTTGGTTAAATAGTTTTTCCATTATTATAAAAGGAAGTTTTTTTCTTCTTTACTTAAATCATTGAAGTTCAATGTGTTTTTGTGTAGATCAACTTACCAAACCTGTAATCCAACGAAAACGTGAAATAAAATCAATGAAATAAATCGTTAGTAATATTAGATAGTTTTTCAATGTGTCAATTAAGTTAAAATCTATCACCAAACAAATGCAAAAAAAAAAAAAAAAACGCAATTCAAGAGAGAAAAAGCGAAGAAAAAATCGAATTAAGAAAGTTACATCACAAAATGGTCAACGATAATGTTGTTACGGAAAACCGAAAATTTCAACTCAATGACCTTAATTTGATTTTTGTGCATACATACATCATTACATGTGCAAACAAATTCATTTCGAGAAAACTTTTATTCAGAATGCACCAGAAAAATGATCAAAATTCAATTTGTTTGGAGGAAATGAAGATAACGAAAGGAAGTTAAGAGAGAGAGAGAGAGAGAAAGAGAGAGATAGAGAGAGCTACAGAGAGAGCTACAGAGAGAGAGAGATAGAGAGAAGGAGAGAGAGCGAGCTAGAGAGAGAGAGAGCGATAGAGAGAGAGAGAGAGAGAGAGAGCTACAGAGAGAGCTAAGAAGAGAGAGAGAGAGAGAGAGAGAGAGAGAGAGAGAGAGAGAGAGAGAGAGAGCGAGATCGATTGTAGGAAGAAAGAAAAGTCTAGGATTCTGTGGAAAATATATATGACAATCAACGACTAGCAACACATTAGCTATCAATTTTGTCGCATCGCATCGCATCGCACTGACTGCATACATACCGATAAATATTCCACTTGTTTTTATATATAAATGGCCAACTAGTACATTGTGATTTATGTTGACATGAGCAAAATTGCATTGTTTACACAAAATGAAGATTTGTGAACGTTGGCTTGATCATTGTAGTAAGGGGAAGGATAAATGAAATAACAGTTTGTTGTTTACGTGTTTGGAAATTTCAATTGGTATCCACTGCCCAATGTATGAAAGCAAAATTGAAGAAAAAAAAAAGACATTTTAATTTGGCCAGTGTCATCCGAAATACACTGCGTTGAATAACATGACATGATTCACTTGTCTGATTTATTAAGTCACCGGGTATGCGGTTGCAATCGACAATCGAATTTCATGTGCCTCTGAATCCAAGTAACCGGCACCAAGAAGATTATTGTGATGATTGGAACAATAAATGTTTATTGAAATGTTCGTTTCCAAATTGAAATGTTTTGACTTTTTGGCATTGCTTTTAAACAAATAAATGTTCAATTCAATACAAATTGTTTGCATTTTATTTTATTTAGATTATCCGTAGTTTGAATAAATGACACACTTTGTATAAAACACACATGAATTGTGCTCCGTGTTCCATTAGAGTATTCAGTAAATCAATTGAAAAGTGAACATTTGTATTTGTCTTTTTTTTTCTTCTACTCAGATAATAAATTAACCGCATCGACAATGAAATTATGTTTCTATACACATTGACAGTGAGAAGTATCGTTCAATTCAGCAACAAGAGAAAATCAATGAGAAAACATTTGAAAAGGATACAATGAAAACAACAACAACGACAACGTTGACGACGAGAATGGGCAAGCACATAAAATAACACTTAAGTAAATTAAGATGGTTGCTATCAATCACTGTCTTCAATCACTATATGGGGTGACAATAGCATATTACGCGCCGAAATTACAACCCATGAATAAACATCTATTATATTAATAGAAATGTATGTAACAAGTAGTGCAAATCACAATCTTGAATTCCACTAATACATCGGTTGGTGCATGTAATGTGCTGTGAAAATGACATAATCCCAGGGATATACAGAGAAATGATGAAAAGAATAAAAAAAAACAACAACAACAACAACCATTGAGATGAGAAAACCATTATGTAATCGTAGTTTGAAGCGTTTAATCGAACACTCACTCACCATACACTTATTGTTCAAGAATGAGTTTGTAGACGATAGTGCATTGAAAACTTGTTTAATCACATCAAACCGATAAATATAGATAAATGTTTTTATTCAGCGACCAAATTGAAACAAAATGGACATTAATTTCCACTAATTGATTGGAGTGAATGTTACAAATGGTGTTGGTTGTGTGTCTTCAATGGAAATACATACAAAAAGACATTGTGCCAAATATAATGGATGAAAAAAAGTCAACTGTAACGAATTAGCCTGATGGTTCAATAAAAATCACATCGATATGTGTAGTTTCTAAATTGCGAAAAAATGCCTTTCGAAAGTACGTGCATAAATCTTTTGCGGAAAAGTAGTTTTCTTTCTCCTCTCCACTATCTCTCCCTATCTCTCTCTCTCTCTCTCTCTCTCTCTCTCTCTCTCTCTCTCTCTCTCTCTCTCTCTCTCTCTCTCTCTCTCTCTCTCTCTCTCTCTCTCTCTCTCTCTCTCAATCTCTCTCAATCTCTCTCTCTCTCAATCTCTCTCTCTCTCAATCTCTCTCTCTCTCTCTCTCTCTCTCTCTCTCTCTCTCTCTCTCTCAACCTCCCTCTCCCTTTCTCTATTTATTTTTCTTTTTTTCTTCTATACAGAAAGCGAAAGGGAGAAAGAAATTCCCTTTCGCTTTCTCTATCTTCATTTATCTTTGCTTCTATCTCTTTCAAAATTATTTACTTACTTGAACTCGAGCTTCACTTAATCCAAGTCGTTGGCTTAATTCTTCTCGCATGAATGCATCGGGATAATGCGTTTCTTCAAATAAACGTTCCAATTCATTTAATTGTTCCAAAGTAAAATTTGTGCGTGATCGCCTTTGTTTATTATTAACAATATTATTATTGGTTGAATTGTTGGCATTGTTATTCGTTGAAATATTCGGATGTGCGGTGCTTGTTTTATTTGAACCAATAATTGCACTTGCAATTGATGCAGCCAATGCTGATTGTGAAACACCTTCTTGTTTTCGCTCTTTCAATGATTTTGATGTTTCCGTCAATTTTTGACCATTTGCCACATTTGAATTATTGTCCTTGTCTTTGTCATCGACATCATTTGGTTGTTTATGTTTTAGAATCCTTGATTCTTTTTCTGTAAATTTAAGAAGAAAAAAAAATTCATTTTAATTTAATTTTTGGCCATTATTCTTCATTTAAAATCTTCATCACCCCAGAAGAGAGAGAGGAAGAAATATGAACTAATACAATTACAAATTAAATTTTAATTTTCTGTATTTTTTTTTTTTTTTTTCTTCTAAAGCCATTCAAACCGTGCTACAAATTTTATGGTTTGTTTTTGGAATATTCGTTTTTCGAATTAAATTTTCATGACAAATCGTCACCCTCTTTCCTTTGCTTTGACTTGTGCAATTGTAGAAAAAAAAAATATGAGCATTTAAAACGCATAAATAACACTGTGAATCCGATGGCTGTTAAAATGTGGTTAAAATAGTCTGCTTTCTTCCACATAGCCACCCTTTTATTTTTGATTAATAGACTCCTTTTACGATTCACAAATCGTCACTTGCATAAAAATAGATTGTACTGTACAACTGTTAAATGACATTGCGATTTTTTTTTTTCGTTTTTGCATGCAATTGTTTACATTAACCATTTTTACGGTTTTCAATTCATTGAGTATTTACACTATCGAATGAATCATCAACATACATATATATATATTTGAGCATTTAAATCTGTTTTATGCCAATTTTTATACATTTTACGGAGGTTTTATCACTTTAAAATTTTTATTGATACGTTGCATTTCAAATATGTTTCTGAATTTATCGTTTCAGATCGTTTCGATTACCAATTGAACTAAGGGGATGTTCAATGAACATTGCACATTTACACACTTCATTAAATAACATTTCTTTAATGGTTCTTCATTAAATATTACTTCTTTCCTTATATGGCCTTTTGAATTAAAATGTAAATTAAATCTTCCTTTCCATAGTTGACAGTTGAAACATTGATTTTGCAGTGAATTTACTTGACTTAATTGACATTTGATGTTATTTCGTGAAACAATGAATTTTTGTTTCTTTTTTTTACCTGATTTCAAATTGATGTCTATTTTATCTATCCGAAGTTTAGGTTTTGAATCCAAATCAATTTTTACCGCTTCATTTGAACGTGTATGCTTTTTATTCATTTCATTTTTTAAGTCTTTCACAGATCGCGGTCGAATCGGTATATCAATTGTTTGTCGCGTTGTTTCATCCACACAAATTAAATTCAATGCTACTTCAGATTCGGCATCGTCGACGTTATTATCTAAAAATGAAAAGTTCAGACGTGAGTTAGGCATGGAAATTTTATAATTCAATTTTTTGATTTCCAAAAAACTTCGAAACAATTAAATATTCTCAAATTGGAGAATTATAAGAATTTTTTTTTTTTTTTTTTTTGAATTTAAAAACATGTATTTATAGATAGATGCAAGAAAAAACGTAATTTGAATGCATTTTTCATATTTAAAAAAAAAAAAAAAAAAAAAAAAAAAAGCCAACAAAAGCCGACGGCAATAAAAGCATTGAATTTAAAAATTGACGAACCGCTGTCGCATTTTTTCTTTGGAATATCCGAGATGAGCCAATTTCTTGTGAGTTGTTTATGATTTTCTTTGGTTGATTTTTTTATGGGCAAAGATCGTCGAATAACATTAAGATTATTGTTATCATTTTCATTGTGTATTTTTCCATTATTATCACCATCATTCGATGAAACATCAGTAATATCAATATCAACTGAATCGGCATCACTTTCATCTGATTCTGGATTAGAAATTGTGTCCATTGAATCATTTGATTTTAAATGATCGAAAATTCCCGACTTTGTTGTTAAATTTAAAACATCTAATACACGATTATTGTTATTATATTCAAATGATTTGGTCACAAAATGTGCTAGTTGCTCCATTTTTTTTATAATACTTTTTAACGTCTTTCTCACACACTAGAAATAATAAATTCGGTTAACACAGAAAATTTTAAATGGAAAATCGATTCAAAAATACACAAAATAATTCCTAAACTTTGGTTTATCATTTAATTTGCACCACATAAACTGACACACAAAGCCATTGTCTGATGTCTAGACTGGTATTTAATTTAATGTTAAAACACAAACACAACAACCATCTAAATGAATTTGAGTTAGGTTGATTCTTTTCAGTGTGAGATCGGACAAATAAGACGACAATGATGTTTCAAAAGAAAACCGAAGAAATCGTTGTGAACTGATATTGCTGATGATAATGACTGACAAAACTGATTTTCGGCACTTGTAAGTCAACTGCCCGTGAAAATCGCATTATAAAGCGTTTTCGATGAGCGACATATTTAAAGGGCAAATGACAAAACACACCATTAAAGTATCACAAGTAACAGCTAAAACGATTTCATCCAATCAGGATGTAATAACAATTACATTTAACTGTGTGATTTTGTGAACGTGTATAGCGTGAATGCTTTGCAGCAATGCATTTTATCCACTTTTTTTAGAACAGGCAACACGTTGCGAGATACGGTCTCCATTGAAATTTTGCAACACAGTGAAAGAGAAGAAGAAGAAGAAGAACTAGAAGAAAACAGAGAAAGATGTATAAAGATCAGCGCATGGATATTACGTTAAAAGTATCTGCATATTTCAGCCCCCTTCTGCACACAACAATACGATGTTTCGTTTATTTTTCCATTTGCGTATAATAATCATTGGTTATATCAACCACGATACGAAAAGGGTGGAGCCATTTTGCAAGCAACGCTCTATTGCACACTCACACATACAATCACATTTTTCATCGGCTATCTCATTTTCAACCCCAAATTGGTTCTTACCGAGTGAACGAGCAACTTATCCAAATTGATTTTAAACGATTTGATGATGATTGTAATATTCGTCGGTATTAATGTTTTTGAATATAATGTTTTTTTTTTTTTCGCACGTTTGCAAATGTACGCTCCGTTTGAATGTGACGCCGCATGAATTATAAAACATAGATTTCGATGCTCTTGTAATTCATATATTTGTCATTGCATTGTAGAGATTTATCTTCATGTTTTTTTTGTTTTTGTTTTTTTTTTTTGTCTCTTTCTCTTTCTCTGCTTGTTTCTTTTCTAACTTTTCGTTTCTCATCTCTCACAGTCTGTCGACTCTTTCGAATGCAATCGCACGGTAGGATATCAAAAATATGGAGTGTAAGCAATACTTTTTGTAGGTCGATTTCACAGCACACATTCAGTCACTGTCGCACACATAGTTTACTTTTGGATATTTTCATTTTGAATCGATTTCCTTTATTCGCTTCACTTCTTACGTGGTCATCACAGTTGATACAAACTTTTCGATCATAAATTTTATTCGTATTTACTGCAATGATTGTAGTTTTTCTTTTTTTTTTTTGATGTGAAACAATCTAATGGCCGCTCAAGAGCATCTTTTATGTCTTCGAATTTTATGTGAAAGAGGTGTGAAAATGAAAATGTTATTTCAGTGAAAGTAGTTGAAACTTAACAGATAAAGAAATGGTAAATTTCTTTTACCAAATGCAAACTTTATATGAATTATAACTGTTGTTTTGCATTCGAAAAGGAAAAGGAAAAGGAAAATGAAAAAAGGAAAATGGAAAAAAAAAAAGATCGTATGGTGCCATTCGACTAAAATCTTTGAATGAATGCCAAATGATACATTAAAATAACAAAATTACAACTGTAATTTAAAATAGTTGATCGAAAGCCGAAATGTAAATTATACGAAAATTGAAATTTATTGTGCAAGTTATCCTAGAATACAATACCATTACCATTGCGACAATAAAATCAAGACAAAGTGACTATGAAATCACATAGTTATGATTCATAATAATCAAATGATTTTTGTATTTATTCAACGACTTTTTGCATTGGCAATGTCACATTGACTCAGGACAAAAAAAAAAAAACACACAAGCACATTAAAAATTGCTTAATGTACTGAATCATAGTTAAGTGTAAGCAATAAAGTTAGAAATGAGCAAGTGATTTGTAAAACCACACATTGAGTTTATTACAATTTGCGAGCTCCTTTTTGTTCATTATGTCTTTATGCGACCTCTTTTTTTGTTCATTATGCCTTAGCAGTTTTCCGGGTTTTTTTTTTTTTCAACTTACCAAATGCCAAATCACAAATCTAGACGATGAAAATCTGCCAAGAGAAACTACACTCAGTAAACAAATTGAAGAAAAAAAAAAAAAAAAAAAAAAAACTCAAATTAAATCAATTTTCCATTTTCAATGTATTTTCATCATTCGATTTTTTTTTTCTTTCTTTATTTTTAAATTAGCAAAAAGTTCAGTTAAAAATAATACATAATACAATTGTTTGTGTACGCCGTGTGTGTATGTATGTCATTCTGCTAAACAATTACAAGTAGTTTTTCTCTCTTTAATTTCATTTCATTATTCTGTACTAACACACAAACGAACTAAAGAATTAGCACATAATTCCACATTTGTTTGATTCCTTATTTAATCGAAGAAAAATACCGTTTAAATTCTATATTCTTTCTTTTTATGTTTTTCAATTTAAAAAAAAAAAAAAAAAAAAATTCTTAATCTCTAGAAATATGTGGGTTTTTTTTATACAAAAAAAGAGGGAGGAGAAGGAATTCTTAAATTATGAAGAAAGTTTGAAAAAAAATTTCTGCTTTTTTAAATATGCATAGAAATTCTAAATGGATGTGTTTTTGTATGTGTGTGTGTGTGATTAGACTAAAAAGTGCTAATGACATTATTATTTGTCCTTCTAATTTTTTTTTTTTTTAATCGTTTTAAATTTTGTCTTATTTTCGAAATAGTTTAATTGCCAATTAGTCATAGCTTTTTGTTTGCTTTTATCAAATTTCATCTATAAACAATGTTTCAATCAAAATGCATAAATTATTGAGAAGAAAACATAATAATTTGTTTATGATTTCTATGAAAGAGCAGGGGGGCGAAAGTGAAAAATAAAATGCAAACTTGGCCTTGAACATGGAACGGAACGAAATTAATTATACATTACATTGTTAAGGGTTGTTTTCTTTTTTTTCTTTCAATGTTTTTGTGGCATTTCATTTATAAACTCTAATGTTTTGTTCTTTACATTTCTTTGTTTAAATAGATAATTTTTTTTTTTTTTTTTTTTTGTTGTGTCGATGATTGAATGAATATTCGATTTCGCTTGTCGTCCTTTTCTCCTACGTTTATCATATTTTATATTATACACATTTGCTTATTGTTTTCTTCTCATATTTGTTTTGTTTTTTCTTTTTAATTTTTTTTTTTTTTTTCATTTTTTTTTTTTTCATTTTCTCACAAAAATACAGAATTGATTGTATTCAATTTATTTGTTTTTATTTTATTTATTGCGTACAATAAATCTACTACAATTCGCTAAATTTACCGAAGAGATTTTTTCTTTTTATTCAAATATATTTCAATATATTTTAATTCATTTTCTGTTTCTTTTTCAATTTAATCGTCATCGTAGATGTTTTTGTTTTTCTTTTTTTTTTTTCTTCAAATATTCATATGTCGCCATTGTAAATGGTCCTTATTGACTAAAATTTTCTTTTTATAGATTCGATTTTTTTGTTTGTTTGTTTGCTTGATTTTGTTTTTTTTTTTTTTCAGGTTTCTAAACTTATCGCTAACATTTTTCAGAGTTTTGTGAGTTGTTATTTGCAAATTTAATGAATAATAAATAATTTCAACTAATTTTTTATTGTTGTTTTTTTCTTTTTTTTTTTATCTATTTTATGGATTGTTTTTGTGTATGTATCTGTGTGAATGAATCGCTTTTATCCCCTTTGTTGCCTACTATAAATATGTGTGTTTTAGATGTTTACGCTATATTTTAAGGTGAACATTTTCCCGACAATGTGATTTTTTTTATTTTTTTTTTTCTCTCATTAAATATACACTTAGTTTAAAACAATTTAGCTGCAATGATTTAATCAACATTGATTCATGATGCCAATATTAACAGCAATTGCATTTGTGTTTTGTCAGTGTTTCATTTTCTTTTTTCTAAATTTACAATCTCATCTTAACTGTGATAATGGAAAAAAAAAAGAAATTTTGTTTCTTTGCAGAAAAAAAAAAAAAATTGCCCAATGCGCCAAACCAAATTTGATATAACTAAAGACACTAAAGAAACCATTTTTCAAGGGAACCAATGGAAAAAAAAAAATCATAAATCCGAATAGAAAATCATTTTTCTTAAAAATGATAATAACAAAAAGTTTAAAATTGCCGAAATATCTTGCCATCATTTACATGGAAAAGACAGCTTTTTGCACAAATTTATTTGATTTTCTAATTGATTTGTGTGTGTACTGTATTGGAGGGAGCTCAGCGAACAAATTGATTTTAACAAAAAGGAAACAAACAGATTAAATAGATCGATTGCTTTGATTTCTTTTGATTTTGCGTCATCTATTCGTAATCATCATCACTGTAATCACTGGCATCTTCTGATGATGAACGAAATTGGCTTGTTTTACGCACACGTTTACCACCACTACGTGATGATGATTTGCGTGATGTTTGTTTACGTTTTGGCGTTTTTTGCATCGTACTACGTATTGGCATCGATTTGTGTGGTGTGGCCAACGGCGGTGTCGGAAAACCATGGCTATTCATCATATTCTACATGGAATGGAATAATTATCGTATTGCATGTGTTGTTGTAAGGGAGAAAGAGAGAAAGAGAAACGAAACAGAGAAACAGAGAACAGAAAGAGAGAGAGAGAGAGAGAGAGAGAGAATGAGTGTAACAGAGAGAAAGAGAGAACGGAGAGATAAGGATTTTTCTTTTCTTTTTTTTTTTCATTTTTTCTTTTTTTTTTTTGATGTTTTGTATAAACGATTTTGTTTTTGTTTTGTAGACATTTCATTTGCATCAGGTATAATGTGTATATGGATTATTTAGATTGGGCAATACCTTGGGAAGAGTTTGTAATGGAGTTTGTCCAGCATTGCCTATTATTGCATTGTTCACATTGTTTATATGAATTGGTTGCAGTTGTGCTTGTGCATGCGCATTTGCGCCACCAAATTCATTTGGATTTATCTTTTTCGGTGTATTTGTTGCTGATTTGTTGATTGCAGTATCTGAATCATCGTCTGAACCCTCATTGTCGATCTTCAACATGAGTTGTTTAAACTGAAATAAATTTGAAGAAAATTCGTTAATTTTAATTCGTAATTTGAAATTCGAAATTCAAAATTCGAAAATTCGAAATTCGAAAAAATTCGAAATTATGCAAAAAAAAAAAATCAACTCATCAGTTCAATTAGCGATTGAAAATTAAAAACAAATCTCTTACGTCTAGGTATTGTTGGAGCAAATTCCTTCTTTCGATCTCTGACAACTCAATATTATGTGATCGTTCATTGTTTATAATGTCAATGGTCTGCTTTGGACTGAAATTCGGCACTTGAACTCGATGAACGGCTTTTTCATACATTTTGGCATTTTCCGATGGAGTGTATCGCGAAATTTTGCTAAAAAAAAAAAATGCACAGTTTTTATTAGAAACCAATTTTTTTCTATAATTTCATCAATGAATTAATTAATGATTATGAATTTTTTTCCATTTCACATTTTGTTAAATATTTTAAAAAAACTAAAAGTGAAAGATATTATTAAAGATGAATCACAGTGCATTTGTAAGTAAATAAAATCAATATTTGAATTCAAGATGATTTCAATATAATATCGAAATTAGATTAAAAGTTCGAACTTACTTATCATTGATTTTATACAAGTCTTTTAGATGTTGTTTTAACATCAGAAGAAGGATGCAACCTTGAGACGCAGTTATACATTTTTGAAGTTCGATAGTACTTTCAGGCAGTCGATGATACAATGTTTCAATGTCTTCTTCATCGTCATCATCATCTTCTAACACATTTTTCGCTGTAAAATTAATCATTTGATTTAGATTGAATTTTGGATGAATATCGCAAAATTGATAAAAAAAACAAAAAAACAAAAAAAAAAATACTTACGTGCATTTGGATCATTTTGTTCTTGGCCTGGAATTGGTTTGAGATTTTCTTTGAATGTCTGTAACAAACTGGTACCAGCAACGGTAATCAACAAATCAATTTGATGAATGATATAAAGTGGTTCTTCTTGCATTGTATATGGAAAATATGCCAAATTATCAGCTAAATAGACCATGTGTCGTAATGTTGTCTTTTGTTCGTCAAATTGTTTAATCATTCCTTGTACGAGTGCACGTCGTTGCGGTTTTGTTGCACGTAATAATGAATAAAGAAAACTATTGAGTGCTGATGGTGGTTCATCTTTATTTCGAATACAATATCCACGAACAACGGCATTTCGTTCATTATCCTTATTTTGTAAAACGGTTTGTAATTCATATGATAATGAAATGCCAACTTGTGATTTCATATGTACAAAACCAGGATATTGCTTATCAATTTCTTGTAAATGATGATCAGCTCGATGAGCATTATCACGTACCGAATCTGTGCTCAAACATATTAAATATGGAACAATTGTCATTGGATGCACTAAACCTTGTTGCAATACCAATTGAATTACTTTAATTGCATTCGATCTAACATTTACATCTTTATTTAATAAGCTGCCCAATATTTCTTTGAGATACAATTGAATGATACGACTTGCCATACCCGATGCAACATCATTCATATCTGATAAATTTTCAACCAATGATTGCGTTTGCCAATCTTTATCTTTCATTGACATTGACATATCTGCATCATTTAAATACATTTGAATATTGCGTAAAACAATTATTTTTACCGTTACATCGTATTTATCCGATGTTAGAATATCACAGTACAAGTTACGAAGTTTTGTATCAACTAAATAATCGTAATTTTGTATACAAAAATGGCCAAGAGCAACTAATGCTTCGCGGCGAATCTCATTATGGTTTGTCACCGATGCAAAATAAAATAGATGCTCAAATGTATCACCGCATATGGTTGATGATAAACCAGCTTCTTCGGGTCCCAATCCATCGCCATGCACATTCGGATGTTTAAAATCAAAAAATCGCATTATTAAACCAATTGTAAATACACCACGTCGAAATTGCGGCCGATATATATTTGCAATTGGATAATTTGGTTGCTTTTGAAGTTGATTATGACTGTTGATAATCGGTTTGTAGAATCTAAAGACAAAAAAAAAAAATTCGATTTGGATATAAATTTATATTTTTTTTTGTTTCAAATTAAAATAAAGAAAATAACATTAAATATCAGAAATGAATGAACTCACCGCACAAAACAATCTCGAATGAGCCGGTAATTCTTTGTGATTTTGTTTATTACAGCACCCAAACAAGACAGACAACTTTTGACTACGACTTGATTGTGACTGCATGCCAATACCTAGTTGGAAACAACAGAAAGAAATTCAAAATAATTATTGCAAAATTTGTGTAAAAATAGTGAATATCATAAATATTGTAAAAAAAAAAAAAAACAAAAAAATTTACCATCAAATGCGTTTCGAGGTCGAATAAAAATGATTCACTCGGATGTTCCATTAATGGTACCACTTGTTCCAAAATTTCAGCTATACAACTAATGAATTTTAAACCATTGGCAGTTGATACTTGCGTATTTAGATAAGGTTCCAATGTGATGCCATGATTTACAAGCAATGTTGGTCGCACTTTAGCTAATAAATGTAATGTTGTCACACAACTAACCACTCTTTTACTGTCCGATGCTTCAAATTTCAAAATTTCATTGACTAAACCATCGGCAAGCTGTTGACATGCCTTTACAACCTCTTTTGGTGGTTCTTTTTTCGGTGCATTTGCCGTTCGATCAATATCTTTTTCTTCCTTCGGTTTAAATATCTATTGGTCAAAGAGTAATGTTTGGAAACATTTTCAATTTTCAAATTTAATTTGATGTAGCAAAATCATTTTATCTCGTAAATTATAATTTATCAATCATTGATAATTATCAATCATTTGTAAAGCACAATCATAAAATTCAAAAGAAAAGAAAAAAAAAACTTACGCTCGTCAGAAGGCCATCGAGCCATTGAAGGCCAGTATCATGAGCCATGATGACAACGTCAATGATTTGATTGATTTTCCGTTGAATGGATGCCTGAAAAATAACAAAAAAAAAAATTGAAATCATTTAAAAAAAAATGTCAAAAAAAAAACAGATTGTTTTTGATCGTTTTCCATTTACCTTATCATTGTCTGAACATGGTGTAAACCACATTCGCATAAACACTTCTGTTACTAATTTTTGAATGCCTTCTTCATCATTAACACGTCGAATCATTTTTACACAAATTTCTGGTATTTTCGTGAAATTTGGATATTCAATGCAAATATCGCGTAAAATTTTTATGACCCGTTTACGAACCGAGACACCCGTATCGAGTATTCGTTTTAATAACATATCATAATACTGTATTATCAATTCTGGACTATTAAGCACATATTTTCCAACCAAATCAACAGCTGCTTCACGTACTGATATTGATGTATCTAAAAATTTTTGGCTAACACCAATTTGCATATCTTTTCGCTTTAATATCGATGGATCAACCTCAACAATTAAGGCTAAACATTTCATTGCTTTCGTTCGTATGCCAATTGATTGTTCACGTACAACTAAAATAATTTTCTGCAAATAAATATCAAAACTTTGCGAAAATGGACGTTTACTGGCCAAATATTGTGCAATTAAATTTGCATTATTATAATCAATGTATGTTTTAATATCTTGTACATTGCTGTTTGGTGAAAATGATGTAATTTTTGATAGTAAATACTTTTTACGATTATCAAGCAATCGAAAGATTTCTAAATTAAGTTCTTGATCAACGCCACCCGATTTATTATTTTTAACATTATTATCATCATCATCATCATCGCTATCATCGTCCAGCGATGATTCGGAATCTCGGTATTTTCGATGTTTTTTCATTTGCTTTTTACGCGATGCAAATCCTTTTTCGCCTTGTGCAACACGTTTTTTTCGTTGTTGTGCATCTTGATACCATTGCGTTAAATAAAAATGCCGCGCATAATCATATACCAAATTATCTTCGTGCGCATTTACGGCCAAAAAATCAAGCAATATTCGCTGAAGGAATTCAGTACGCTCCTCTTCCGGATCGACCACAATTTTACACTGGAAAATCAAATGAATATTTTAGTAAAAAAAAAAAAAAGAAAAAAAAAATGATGTCATATTGCAAAACATCATTCGCTTGATATCACACTTACCTCATCGTTATCCAAATCATTTTCCTTTTCTTGTTCCAATTTAATGCATTTAATAAGTTGATCCATTGTATCGACTTTGCAACGAGATTCAACAGTATCTTTTCGCAAACGAGCCGCTACAATTCCTAAATATTCTAGTGAAACCACTCGTATCGATTGATCAATTGTTTTATCAGACATATACTTAACTAAAAGTGTACCCAATAAACTAAGAAGTAATTCGGATGCTGGCCATTCGGGACGATTAACGGTTGTTAATAAATCGGTGATAAAATTTTCAAAAAGTGGCCGAAAATCCGTTTCACTTGATCTTGATTTGCATTTATCAAGAAATGTTGTTAAAAAATTCCCACCAATACTCAATGCAATATCATGTTTTTCTTTAACAATAACATCCTTATCAAATTTTGCATCGATATCGCCTTGATTGATTTTCTTTCGATATTTTCCTGAATCATTTAAACTTTCTGGCAGTACCGTTGATGATTGAATTAATTGCAATACTAATGCCGTTATCATTTGTATACTTCCGCCATTGTGCGATAATTTATACGGTCGTAGATTTCGTTTTGATTGCGGTAAACGATCAACCGATGCAAAAATATCATTTAAAATACTATTTCGATAGTTAACATAGCTCTCTATACGGAATATCTATGGAATTGAAATCAAAATCAAATAGAATTAATTAGCACATTTTGTTTTCTTTTGGTTTTTGTTTTTTTTTTTCATTTCACAAATCGTGATTTACCGTTGTGATCAATTCGAGACAAGCAAACTGCATGGCTTCAATGTTATCTACGAAAAATGGTTCAACGGCCAATGTTGATACAGCCAATACAATAGTGTCAATGAACGTACATTTATCAAATAATGTGACAAATACTCGTGTCAATTCCACTAATTTATTATACAATAATTGTACTTTGCGTGACACATTTGCACCATGATTATTGTTTACATTATGCGTTTTATTTTTTTTACGTCCATCTGTTTTTTTGGTACTTCGTAGCGAAAATACTGGATCAAATGTTGGAAATATCGTTTCACGCATTTGCAATTGTGTAAATTTAACAATTTTATCCATATTATCTTCTTGAAGGAATTTTACATCTTTTGTTGTTGAATATAAATTGCAAACTAGTAAACATGCTTCAGCTGCATCTAGAATTTTATCAATTTGCTCTTCACTTTCATCTTCAATATCCTGAAAAAAATTGAAATAAAATTATAAAAATTGATTAAATTTCAAAAATCGAAAAATTGTTTCGCAATGAAATACTATATCAACAAATACTTACCGGTCCAGCTGATAAATTCTTTGAAACATCCACATTTCGCATTGCAAAATTGATCAATAATGTTAATTTGTTCTTGTTAAGTGCATCAACAACACCCTTTGCCTTTAATTTTGCCACATCACTTGACAATTGATTAAGGTTCTTCTTTGAAATGCAATCATTGTGATAATCAACATCATCTGAAAATATTTATCATTCATTTTAAATAAACAGAATGTCAACACAGTAGTGTAAAAAAACAATGATGACTCACCATTATTATAAAAATGTTCGGTGTCTTGTAATCGTCTTATTTCATTATCCATATTGCGTACAAATTGTTGGAACGTTTGTGATTTTTGAACATCTTCATGATTGGCTTTCGGGCTTGAGTCTTGACAAATTCGCTTGAGTTTTGGTTGTGAAACTAAAATGGAAAATGAAATAATTTCAAAATAAGATCAAATCAACGTCGATCGAATACATAACGAGAAAAAAAAAACAATTTGTGAAAAACAAACACAACTCGAAAAAAAATAAAAAAAATAAATGAAATGCACAAAACAAAGTAATTGTTTGTTCATAAAATTATCACTTACATGGACACGTGTCATTGTCTGTAGGTTTTCGTTTAAGAGTCCGTTCATCGGCTTTCATAAGTGAAAAAATGTCCATTTCATCTTTGATAACGCCTAATTTTTTCGCCGATTCTGGTGAATTTTTTGCAAATTCAGATACACTTTTTCCCATTTGTTCGATATGCTCCGGATGCAAACGATTCAATTGAATTTTTAACGATTTTTTATCATTTGATGAATTGCTTGGCATTGGTTTTACCGATGGCGGTTGATCTTCTGGAAATACTTTCATATTTTCTTGATTTTTTTGTAAACTATTCAGTGATGATTTGCTTTTCATTAAAATTTCATTGATGGCTTGCAATTGATTGTTCGTTCTTTGTTGGTATGATTGATGAAATTCCGGTTTTATATTTCCCAATTGTTGTGTATTATCATAGCCACTAACTTTGTGATTTTGTGTTGCTCTGTATGAAAAAAAAAAAGCGAACAAAAAGAATGATTTTTTAATGTTATATTAAAATGTCGACGAAAAATTTTACGCGCTAAAAATTTTTGGAAAATGAAAGCGATTTTTTACCCAATGTTGTTTGCATAACGGTTTGTGTGTGACTGTTGCACGGGAGCTGATGGCGCTGATTTGATGCTGTCAAATGTGTCAAATGCTGAATTTCCAGGCTGTTGAAGTGGCTGTTGTTGCTGCGGTGCCGGTGCCGGTGCCGGTGCCAATGCCGGAGCTAGTGGTTGGTGTTGATGTTGTTGTTGTTGATGCTGTTGATGCTGTTGCTGTTGCTGTGGCATGCTTTGCGACTGGTGATGTACGACGGTTTGCATTGGCTGCGTCTGATTTTGTATAACGGATTGATACGATTGTTGTTGATGTTGTTGTTGTTGATGTTGTTGATGTTGAAGTTGTTGTTGTTGTTGTGGTGGTAGTGTTTGCTGCTGACTTGGTTCAGTAGCCTGAAAACTTTGTTGATGCATCTGAGGTTGAATATTTTGTTGTGGCATCTCGTACATATTTTGCTAAACAAATTAAACAATCAAATACATTTATTAGTCATTTAATTTGATCGAAAACAAAATCAAGACAAAACAAAACACACAACATTATTTTGATTATTCTTTGCAAATGAATTAAATTGATAAACAAAATCAAATTCAAAGAAAATCAAGTTTTTTCATATTGAAATTACCTGCACTCCATATGCATCTTGAGTTCGTTGCTCCATATTTCCATATGAATAATCCTGTTTTGGATACTCTTGCTTGACAACCATCGGTTGTGGCATTTGATTTGGAGTAATTTGTTGCTAAAAATACGAAAAAAGATGAATTAGAATTCGATTATTATTTTTCTTAATTATTCAAATTGGAATGATTCGATTTCAATATTAAATCATTTCCAATGTCAATGTTAATGTCAATGTCAATGTCAATATCGAAAATAGTCAATAAAATTGTGCATTTGAATCGGTCAGTTTATTTAAGTGAAAATGATTTGTTTTTTACCTGCATTTGTTGCTGATACTGCATATGTTGCGTTGAGTTTATCATTTGATTTTGTGAATTATACATTTGTTGTTGGTGTTGCTGTTGTTGTTGCTGTTGCTAATGAAGTGAACAAAAATGTTCGATTGGATTGTGTGATTTAATTCTATGCTTGAAATAAGCAATTTTAACAATATTTACCTGTAGCTGTTGTTGATATTGCATCTGCTGTTGCGGATGCATCATTTGATTTTGTGAATTGAATGGCTGTTGTAATTGAGCCGAATATCTTGCTGTTGCTGTTGTTGTTGTTGTTGGTTCCATTGCATTTGATTTCCTACTGAACAAAATGAATTTTGTTGCATCGAATTTTGCGCTGAATTGAAATTTTGGTCATATTGATACATGTTATTAGTTTGGGTGGCTATTCAAATGGTATGGTTTTAACAGGAGTGAGTGGGTAGACAAATGCGTGTTGAAAAATTTTGGTGATTTATTTCATAATAAGCAAAACAAAAGGCACCAGGATAGATGAAAATAAACGAAAAGAAAAAAAAAAAAGCGAAAAAAGATGATAGAAAGTGAATTTTGCGGTTTTTTTTTTTGTCCAAAGAAATCTTATAGTATACAAAATGAATAAAAAGGAATTTTCTACGTTTGTTACATAATTGGCATAAGATTTATATACAGTGAAACACAAATGAATTGAAATGAAATGGATGAGATTTTGTTTAACACTTACGTGGTCTATGATGTTGATATTGCTGGCCACCGGTTTTAAAAACATTTTGTTTAATTTGAAGTATTGTTTGCAGCAAATGCGGCAATTCATTCATATTTGTTACGGAAGGTTGTTGCTCCACATATTGCGGTTTCAATTCACTATAAAAAATCACAAAATATTTGGCAAAAAATATTCATTATTTATTGAATAAAAAAAATATTCAAATAAGATAATTTTATCAAATTCGAATGCTTTACATGTGATCTGCATTAGTCTGTTCGAGTGCTGCAGTTAGCTGGCGTGTTAGTGCATCATCTTTCATAGACAGCAAATGATTTGCCTCTTCAGCAACGCGCGGATGAAAGAGTAGCGACTTTTTTGACGGCGTACCAACCGATGAATCGGATATTGGTAGCTCGCTTAACACTGAAAATAATACAATTCCATTTTGAATTAAAACACATTTGAACGAATGAAGTATAATTTTCCAGAAAAAAAAAAAGCAAAAAAAAAAAAAAAAAACACCAAAACTTACAATCGGACACACTTGCTAGACCAGCTAGCGTTGTTACTGGTACACTCGGAATTTCACGGTCATTCATGTTTGGCTATGATGTGTTCCTGTGAATAGTAAATATTGATTCAGTTGCATTAAAATCCAACCAAAAATTTCCTCTTTCACACTTTATCTCTTTTCTTTTCTGCTTTTTCATTCATCAAACACATATATTTCTCATACAACACATTTTTACTACCTAGTGTTTGGACAATTCGAGACAGATTTCAAAGAATTTATATTATAAATGATGATTGCTTGGAGACACAGATGTTGTTTTATGAAAACAATGTTTTAGTGCGGTGGCGCTTCGAATTTCAATAAACTAAAGATTAAATTGACTTTATTTTTTTAAATTAAAAAAATTTCAGTAAATTACTATTTTACTTTTCGTAAATTGGAAATTACTATTCGAAAATAAATTGATATCGGAGAAGAAAAAAAAAACGAATATCGTATGTTCGTTTATATTTTTGCTGTTGCTTCTATTGAATAATAAACAGTATGCGTACTGTTTGATCTGTCAATCTGTTGGGCACACAAGCTAAAGCTCTGTTTCAGCTCTTACCATATTACGGTGAATGCTATGTGAAATGCAATCAATTTTTACAATCAAAACGGGAAAGAAGTGAAGAGGAGAACAATATAAAATGTAAAAAAAAAAAAAAAACACAACAACACTTAGTTCGTAACATTGGGTCAGAGATTTTTTTTTTTCTCTCTTTTTTTGATTCGCTTTTGAGAATCGAGCACAAACTCTCACAATCTTACGCACACACACACACGCATTCACTCACTCACGCATTCAATGAATGCCAAAAAGTCTAACCTTTTGGATTTAAATGTAATTTGCTTGCCGTACAATTTTCCAAAAAATATTTCTTCGTTGTGAATATCGCACAAATTGCAATCGTATCATACATTATTTTCGCCCTCTGTATAATCACCAAATGAATTGTTGTTGTTGTTTTTTTTTTTTTGTTTTTTGTTTTTTTTTTTTGTCGCCCGTCCAAAAAGAAAAACACACCAATGAACACAACAACCGAAGAACAAGGAAATTAAAAACCAAAATAATAATTTAAATGAAATAAAAAGAAAGTAAGAATCACAAATACCGAAACCGATATTATTCACATTTGTTCCCGATGCAACTGCAACATTTTTTCATTTTTTCATTTTTTTTTTCTTTTTTTTTTGCTTTTTCTCTCTCTCTCTCTTTCTTTTTTCTTTTTACATATAATTCGTAGTTTCACCAGTTTTGTTTTTCCTTTATGTATGATTTGATTATATTATTCTTTTGTTTGATCTCCAAATTGACAAAATACACTGAATTTGATTACTATTTAATTTAATGCAACTATTTATAAATTGAATTGTGAATCGAAACGAGCAAAAAGAAAAATTTTTTAAAAAAAAAGTTTTTTTTTTTTCTATTTTATTTTCAATGATTTAAACACACTCAATAATTTACTCTCTTCTATATTAGTGTATCGGGTCTCTTTTTCTTTTGCTCCGTTATTATGACTGAAAATGTAATGGCGACGAATGTTTGGATTCACTCTTGCGAGTTTTTTTCCTCTTTCATCGTTTGACTTTTACAAAGCGAGAAAGAAAGTATGAACAAGCATTAAACAGAGACAAATATATGCATTGCATCCATTTAACACGCATGCGATCGAATGAAATAAATACTTTGGCATTTGATCTGGTTGTTTTTATTTTGTTGTTGCCATTAATAATGGGGGAAATTTTTTTCCTTGTACTCTTTTAATGTAACATTTTATACATTATTTAGTTGGCCAGACTGCGTTTTAGGTACATTTAAACGTTTAAATCTCGCACATACAAACATACATACAAACATACACACACACACATATACACACACACACAAAATTCATTCAACATTATTGACAGTAGTAATATATTTATTGACATTAATTTGGGTTTAGTAATAAATAAATAAAATATATGTTAATTCATACATTCATATTTTATTTTGAATGAATTTTGGATTTTCACACAGAATATTCATATTTTAGATTTTTTTTTTTTTTTTTTTGTCCATCATTTAAATCTCTTCATTATTGACCATGGGACATTTGTTCAGTTTAAATTCATATTATGTTTCCGTTCCCATACAATACATTTTTGTATGGACACTTTTATGATTGGGCCATACAATGATAATTATCTTTTTTATGGTTATCATTGTTTTATTTTATTTATGTTCATTCATTATCCATTCAAAACAGAGACAAGAAAACAAAAGGCGACAAAAAATTTGTCGATGGCAAAAAAAAAAAAAAACAAAATATCCCAAATCATGTAAATTTATTTACGCGATGACAAATGTAGAAGTACAACCTATCAACAAGTTTTTCTTTATAGCGACCAGCAACAGATGGCACTTTCAACCACATCATTGAACAATGAAAAAAGTCTAAAGTGTAAAAACAAATAAAACCACAAACCTGAATCAACTTCGTTTATTTATTGGTATTAAAAGATACAAATTATTGAATTTTTCATATTTAATCGTCGATATCATTATTTACATTTGATTTATTTTATACGAATTTATTTCAATTCTACTTGTTTATGACAATATTTTTGACAAATAACACTTGATAAAATAAATTAAAATAAAAACCGTTGAATAACGTGTATGAATATACAGTTCATGAATGCATGATTTTGAAAGAAAAATTAAAATGTTCATCAAATATATGATCGTAAATAAATCATCAAAATCAGTCGATCAACTTCATTTTAACATTTCACACAACTTTTGAGAAAAAAAATGTTTCTTCTTTTTAAAGTTTTTTAAGAATTTTTCTTTGATAATTATCAGATATTATAATAAAACGTTTACAAAATAATAGTTTTTATAAATTGGTTGAATTACTAATGATTCATTATTTTTTTGCACGTTTTTTTTTATTTTGCATTTGACAATTTGTATAAACAATTTTAGTAATAAAAATTTAAGAAAAAATTGAAGAAAAAATTGAAGAAATAATTATGTATTTCTTGCTTTATGGTGTTTGATTAGAACTGGATCAATTGAAGAAGAAGAATAGAAGTTGTTTGGACTAAATAATGCTAAACGACATCTTATTGTAAAATCAGTACTGAACATGGATCGATGAATTGTGATGGAAATGAAATGAATCCATGTTATCAAGAAATATTCGAAAAATTTATGGAAAATAGTTTATTTTGACCGCGGAATTGTGAAAAATGTGAAAGAAATTTGTAAATTCATTGGGAAAATGATTTGCAATAACAAAATGATCAGAAAACATTTAAAGATAATTTCTTCACCTATGTTAAACTCAATTTCAATAACACATTTATGGAATTTTATTGAGATAAAATTCACCCTAATGATATACATTTCGCTGAATGCAAATGAAAAGGTGAATGAAACATTAAATGAAAAAAATTAAACAGTTCGCAACAGCTACGTTTCTTTCAATAAATATTTTGTATACGCGTGAACAAATAAAGGTTTAAAATTCTTTTTTGTAGTAAATCGTCGTTCATTTGTAGTCCCGTTGTTTTTCAGATAATTACTACCATTGGTGTTTATCTGGGTTTTTTTTTCCACCGTGAATTTTAAAAATGCATTCCTTAATAATAATTTCGAGCAAACAGACAATTGTTATTATTTATTTAAAGTGGGTTAACCCTATGACAATTAGAATAATTTTTATCAATCTAATCTTATGAAATACGATTAAAATCATCAATTCTCTTACTAATTGATTTAGTATTTACATAACTAAATTGAATTGTAAAATATTTTGAAATATCAATGAGGCAAATTAACATATAATTTCAATTGTGAAACTAAATCACACACAAGTTCAATGCCATCTACAATCACAATCAAATGTACATGTAATATCATACCGGTTTATGTCTTCACTAAGAAAGTTGGAAAACAGTATCTATTGATGTTATGTGGTCTTCACATTTACGTTTGTAGAGGGCGTTAAATTTTGTCGATCACCATAATTTGCCTCATTGGAAATATAAATGAAAATCAAATGATATAGAGATTATCATCCCCTTTCTTTTATTTCGAACATTGAACCATAGTATTCAATGACCCATTGTGTATAATTTTAAAAATAATTTACAAATGAAAATAAAATAAACTTCAATGCAAACAAACGTAAACTTTTAAAAATTGTTTATTACAATGAGTGAAAAAGGTGGTTTAGTAAACCTTGAAAATATCGATTATTTCGGGATTTTTGGCACAATCTGGAAACACTAATATCGCCGTGAAATTTTATATATATAAATGATATGGATCAGAGCAAAGCATTCAATGTGAATTAGATTCATTTAATGTATAGTTCAGATACTTTAAATTTCAAAATAAGAAAATTTCAAGTAAAATCATCGATTCAAATAATTCAGCAAAATGAAAAATATTTTATTGTTCGTTTTTATATTTTCATTCGTAAGTTAAGCAATTAAAAACAATTTTTTTTTTTGCATCAAACAAAGTATTTTTAAATTGATTGTTTATTGATATTTATTTTTAAATTGATTCTTTAGGCTTTTACTGATGCCCAAGGTAAGACATGAAATTAGATTTAATTTTGGAATATATTATAAGGTTAAATTTTCATTTTCAGACTTATCGACCCTTCTTGGAATACTTAGTCCACCATCAGTTCCATCTGTAATTCCATCAACTGTTCCATCAACAGTTCCATCTACGGTTCCATCTACAGTTCCATCAACAGTCCCATCTACAGTTCCATCAACAGTTCCTGCTTTGCCAGCTCTTCCATCAACGGGTATGTATGAAAAAGTTAAACTATCAAACAAACTAAATTGATTTACAAATTCACTGGAAATATCTTTGATCAGACTTGACTTGAATTAGGAAGCCAAAAAAAAAAAAAAAAACACAAACACCTATTCAAACATATTCTACAAAATACAAATTTTCACATTATTTGATGAATTATTTACAGATGTATTAGGTTCTCTCGCTACTACAATATCAAATCTTTTGAGTAAGAATTTGTTTAATTTGCTATTGAACATTCCATTATTATGTTTTTTTCATAAATTATTGATTATTTGTTTAGGTGGTGTAGCTGGTGGCAGTCCAGGAATTCAAGGAATTCTTGCTGGAATCTTACCAACAGTATTGAGTGAGTTGAATAGAATATGTGAAAATATTCATAAATTTCAAACTTTTTGAAACTTTTTAAAACTTTTTAAAACTTTTTAAAACTTTTTGAAACTTTTTAAAACTTTTTGAAACTTTTGAAACACTTTGAATAGGTTTAATCAATCAAATTGTCAGTGGATCATTGCTTGGACCAACAGCTGGTAAGAAATTGATATGAATAAATGAAAACAAATCAATTTAAATACAATTTTCTATTTTGAAATCTATAAATATAGATAAACTTGCAGCAATTATTGCGAATTTAATCACAACAGTTGGACAGATAAATACAACAATAAATAGTTTAGTGTGTGAAGGTCTTCAAGTGGTTGCAAATGTATTGAAAAATATAGCATCTATTTTGGGTACTGTAAATACCCTTTTAGAAAATTTAAAAGGACTCGTACTAACAATTGTATCAGCAGCTGCTGGTCTATTGAATTCAATTATTGGTGTCGTGCAATGCATTGTAACATCATTGGCAAGTATTTTGAATACACAAAATATCACATCTACCCTTTGTAAGATTACATCGAACATTGTTACTGGTCTTTTAACATCTGTACAAAATGTACTGCAAGGATTACAATTGATCGTTCTTTTATTGGTATGTTAAAATCAAATTGACATTCAATATCAAAATGAAAAGATTTTTTTTATTCATTTTTGTACAATATTGTTTTTCAGAAATCTAGCCTAACAAATCTCATACCAAATGCGCTTACAATATTGGGAACCTCTCTATCTGCAGCAATCATTTCATTGACCGGTGGTATTCAGCTTTCATTGGCTGACATAGGTAAACAAACAACTATTTTGAATTCTAAATAGAGTGATAGTTATTATTAATTTTTTTTTTCTTTTTTTTTTTCAAAATCATAGGTACTAATCTTGCTCCTCAAGTGAATACACTTTTTAAATGCATCTCAACTGCATTGACTGGTTTATTACAAAATGTTGTCGGAACATTACTTGGACTTCTTTTAAGCATTAATAGCATTCCAATTATTAATCCAGTTATTGGATTGATTACGCCTTTCATTGGTTTCCTTGTTGGAATTTTATTCAATGGTCCAAATAGTCTTGGCTCAGTTTTATAAACATCATCAACGAATGAAACATTGAACTGTAAAACTTCATCCTTTATGAAAATGATAAATGATTTCTATGCGATTTTTTTTTAAAATATTTTTTTTTTAGATTTCAACAATTTATTTTAAATATTTAAGATGCACCACCATTGCCATTTTGAAACCATTTTCATATGGTCCAATGATTATAATAATATTTTTTTATCAACATTTCCTTTCCAACACCATTTTTAAGCTAAATTTAATGCAATAGCCCAATTATTTTCGCACAAATATTTTCATATCATTCAGTTTTATAAATAATTTTTGAACTATTTTATGATTCGATTTTATCTTTATTCTTTCTCAATAAATATATATAAACCTTACTTGCATTTGAAATAATTGCATTTTAATTTACAATTGATTTCATATAATATAAAAACAAAACATTATTAAGTAATCAGTATTGAACTGATTGAAAATCGACACGCAGACCAGAATTCATCAGATTAAAACATTGCAAAATGGAACGCGCATTATTCTCTCCGTTTAACATGGCTAAGAGAGCTTTCAATAGTGCAGCTTTGTTTATTGACTCCACACATCCACTACATCAATTCAATAGCAAACTTTTACTTCTACCTGATGGTGTTTTTGAATCATTGGGCCAGATACCTGAGAGAAGAAGCATTTCATCCTTTTTTTTGTGTGTTTCTTCACTTTCTCTTAATGAAAAACAAAAATAAAATAAAAAATGAATGGAGTTCCAAAGGAAGGACTTTTTTAATGTGTGTTTTTTTTTTTTTTTTTTTTTTGTTTAAATGCAACAATTATGGTAATTATCAGTCTTATGGATTTGTTGGAATTTCCATTAATCTTGATTTACATTGATGTTGAGACGAAGATTGACGGGCTAGTTACCAAATGGACCTAATTACTGTGATTACTAAAATAACTGTGATAATCATCGCTACATAAATACCATACATCAAGCATAACATTGAATGAATACAAAAAAAAAAAAAAAACCATAGAAAAGCTAATGTTTATTGGAAATACTATCTAACGTTGACCTTTGATAGCATTTAATCTAACGTTGACCTTTGATAGCATTTAATTAACTTTTTTTTTTTATTAATTTCTAACTAAATTCGTTTCAATTACTTTTAAATTTCTTTTGTTTTGATGTCAACTGATTAAAATCATTTGAATTACAATTTTGTAGTTTTAACAACTATACAAAGTCGCTAGAAAAGTCTCTTGTATTAAGAAGACTCTAAATAAATGTATAATAATGATAATAAAACTTATCAGCTCATATCAGCTCATTTGAGTTCTATTTAAAAAAAACAAAAAGCTCTAATTTGCCTCAAAAGCTATAGCTTATATATCCAGAATTGACTTACTATACGAAAAATATTGATTCATACCTGTAATCATACACAATACCATTGTGTTAATGTAATTTTGTCTTGGTATAATAATATTTTTTTTCTTCAAAACTCATCGAGTTTCAACATTTAGTGTCATATAATTATTAAAAGCATGAATGAATTTTACATTTATTCTCAAAAGGGATCTTTAAATTATTTCTCATTATTCTCATAAATTCTAATTAGATCAAATGGAAAATGGGGTTTCATCTGAAGATAAAAAAAATCTGCACATATGAAGATAAAAAAAAATTTGAATTAAACAAATAAATAAACAGATAAAATATGCAATCATTGCCTACGTGACTAATAACCATAAACAAAAAAAAAAGGATCGAAGGAAACACAGGTTGTTGTACTAGAAGAAATATAGCTTGATGTTAAAAAGATTTAAAGAAATTAAAGTCAACTTGACGGTCTACTTGTCTCATGTCACGTACGCCAATTTTCGTAATTTTTTACACATTTTTATAATAATTCATTATAGATTATTTAAATAATCTTTCTGTTGATCATAAAATCAATAACATTTACGCCTTGTTGTTGTTTATTTCATTTTTTTTTTTATTGATGTTCAAGGGTACATTGTAATGAATTTAAGCAAACAATACACTGAATATTATACATGTTTTTTTTTTTTTTTTTTTGTTATGCCAAATTGCAATATTTATTTTGTTTATAGAAATTTCACCAGTCAAAACATGGTGGTTGAATGATTCATCGTGAATGTTGGTAATTATCTTTACATAAGGATCGCAAGTCGTTTAACAATGTTAAATTAACATCGTTTCGTTAAAGAGAAAACAAAAACGTAAAATGCATGAAAAAATGTCATGATCTGTTTAGTATTTTTTTTTTTATTTTTTTTTTTTTTTCTTTTCCATCCAAATATTGAATCGGAATTTTTTCTGAACGAACATTTACAAATGAAACCGTCTTGAAAAAATCGATAACATTGTATGCAAACAATGGCTTATGCATGGAAAATCTGTTCTTATTAAAATTTACGATTTTTTCCGGATTTTTGCTTTTTCTTCGTTCGAAAATTATAAGCATATATATACCCTTGCTGATTTATTGAGAAGCATCAAAGTGAATTGAAACTTCAGCTACAAAACAAGTTGAAAAAGATTTCCAAATAAAGATTAATTGAAATTGACGAAAAATAAAATTAATTTCAACATGAAATTTTCGATTATTATCGCACTAATATATTCAGTTGTAAGTCAAATCAGTTGTTATTTAGAATTATTTTGAAATGATTACGCTTATATACATATCAAATTAATATCATATGATACATACATTTTTGTTCATATTTTTCACTTAAGATTACTGTCCAAGGGCAAGGCTTGTTAGGTTCGTAATAACAAATTAAACTTTATGCTAAATATGATAGATTGTAATTTATGTTTTTCATTCTTAGGAGGCTTACTTGGCGGTGGACTACTCGGCAGCGGTGGCGGTAGTATTAGTGGTAGTAGCGGCAGTGGTAGTGTCAGGAATGCGGCTACGTCAGGTTTGAAAAATCACACTGTACACTATTAAGAATTTCTTTGTTCAGTAAAATGAATTTAAAAACATGAAAAGAACCCTGTGTCAGAACCTATACTTTACACTACTATGAAATTCTCTGTTTATTAAAACAATTTTTGGTAGAATTTAAAATTTTTACTGAATTTGTATTAATAATGGTTTTTTATATCTTATTTAGGAACTGCAACAAGTGGCAGCGGTTTATTAGGTTTGTAAAAGGAGTTTAAGACAAAATAATCGAATATTTTTTAATCGAAGTACTGTTTTAACAAACTTTATATATAGGTGGTCTAAATCTTCTTGGCGGTAGTGGTTCAGGTATGTAAAAGGTTTTTTTTTTTGGCCAATATTATGATATTCTTTGTTAACAAAATCGATTTTGTTGTATTACATGGTGAGAATTAATTTTGCCCATAGAATTTAGACAATCTTTATTTATATAATCTATACAGGAGATCCTGTTAGCGGTATTCTTGGTACAGGTATGTAATAGGTGTATTTCGCACCTCATTGGAAATTGATTAAAAAAATCAATGAATTACCGTTGGATTAATTAACGTTATCAACAGTCTTACCTACAGTGGGTAATACTGTAAAAACAGTTAGCACAGTATTACCAGTAAATCAAATACTACCATTGGGAGCAGTAGGTGGTATAGCAACTGGTGCAATTGATACAGTTGGTTCGGTAGTTGGTCTCCCAAGTCCGGTTAAAAATATATTAACAACAGCGACATCTACAGTGAATAATGTATTGGGATCTACAACACAAGGATCTGCTGTGCAAACATCTTTGACACAAGGATCATCATTACTTGGTTCACTGACCACTACGGTATCAAGTAAGTTTAATTGAAATGTACTACTTTAATTGAATTACAAAAATCCTTATCAATTATTTTTTTTCTATTTTAGGCTTATTGACAACAATACTCGGTCGTTAGTATTCAATTTTTTTTTTTCTTTTTTTCAAATTACAATGTAATTGAGGACTAAATTACCTACTAAACATTTTTCAATATATTTTTCCAGCCCGTGGTAGTGAGATGGTGACTAGTATGCTTGGAAGCCTTCCCAGTAAGATTGATTAATTTCATAATCTACATTAAAAATTATAAATTGACATTAAATTTCTTGTAAAACACATTTTTAATGTTTTTTTTTACGTTTTCAGTTCTAATAAATTTAATACCTAATGGAAATACCATACCACAATATTCTGCTGGTAAGATAAAATAATAGATTTTTACATTATAAAAATACTATTTTCAAGTATTTTTCAAATAGTTTTAATGTTTTAATTTCATTTCAAATTGCAGATGATATGGGAAAATCTTTTAATAATATTGTATTATTGATAAATCAAGCTTTGAATTCAGTTGATCGAATGGCATGCCCTATATTTTGTGCAGTCAAAATTTTACTTCAAAGTGCAGCATGTACATTGAATAAAATAGCAACAATTATATCGAATTTGGTAACTTGTACAAATGCATCAGGACAAGTAGTTGCTGCAATAATCCTTGGCCCATTTAGTGTTATATTTAAACTTATCCCTGACGCCCTTCTTCCAACTGTTGGATTAATTAAATCAATTATCACTTCAGTTGATAATTTTGTGAAACAAACAGGTCAAACAATATCTAATCTTTGTGATGGACTTGCATATTTGGGGCTATCATTGAATGATTTAGTCGGTGATTTGGCATGCATTGCCGGAAGTCTTGAGCTAGCTTTGTTGGTACGTTAAATGTGTGAATTATTTTTTTTTGAAAATTTTCCTTCACATGACATATAAACTAATATTCATTTATTAACTGTTTTCAGGTGGCAATGGAAAATCCAAAAAGCATTTCAATTCGAACAATTGAAAGTGATCTTATATCTGCATTGGTTGCAAATCTTCAAAAAACTATGTGTACCGTTCTTAATTTACCACTTTTGATTGCAAACACTGTAATTAGTCTTGATGATGATCTTGCTAAACTAACGATAACTATCATTGGCGGTTTTACACCAATTCTGCGAAGCAACATTGGTATTCTATTGGAAAATTTGATGGGTGCAAACAGTATAAGCGCACTTATTCCAATTATGACACCTCTTGCACAAATAATTACCAACACAGTTTCGACTATAACTTGTTTGATTTCTGTGATACTGTAAAGTGGAATATATTTATATATCGAGAATCCCACTAATAATACAACATTTTTGTTCCATGCTTACGATACCATCCATCGACAGCAATTGTCAATTGCGCATAGAAACTTACGCCCTCTGAGAAGTGTTTTGACAATTGCTGTCGATGGGTGTACGATACAATCAACGACTACCTCTTTATCTTCAATTTTAACCAATATTTATCTTTTTATCTATTTATCTATTTATATATTTATGAAATTTCATATATTCCTTGAATTTTTCTGAACTTTACAGCATCTTTCATCTCCATATTATATTTTAATTGCACTATTTAATGGAAATAAAATTTTGTTCAAACGCATTCGAAAAATGTTTCATTACATTCTTAATTGAAAAAAAAAAAAAAAAAAAATACGTCAAATTTTTTTATTGGTTCTGTTATTCAAATAGATCTTCTTTGCTTCTTTAATTGTGTTGAAAAGAAAATTTAGAAAATGGCTGATAAATTATTGATATTTCATGAGAATTGTCCGGATTTGCCATATCCGGATGAGAGAGTAACATCCGGATTTGGCAAATCCGGACAATTTTTATCTGAATCCGGGCGAATTTCATGTTTTTTTTCCAATTTTATTAAAAATCAAAGAAATTTTTTTGAAAACTCAGGCGAAATCCGGGTATTTATCTAAATATCCAGGCATCCAGAAGAGCGCTGAGCCTTCACCAAACAACACACAAACAGCGCTACACTGAAGCGCATTAGATTTGCATTGTGAATGGAAGTGGTGAGAGTTCGAATTAATTAAATACAACAACAAAATATATGGAAAGGCTGAGCACTGAGGCTAGGCGATATTTAGCATCGGGGCTAGGCGATTTTTCAGCCGGAGTTTGTCTACAAATTCCGTGCGAACCCTGGCAATCTGAAATGCTTGGATTTCCGTAAATATTCGAAATTCCTAGTGTTTTCCAATTTTCTGGATGTTTTTTTTCTTTCTTCCAAAGTTTTTTCTTTTTCAAAATAAGAAATTTCCTGACAAAAATTTCATATCATGCAAACCGAAATGTTAATAGACATTTTCAGAACATAATTCTCACCTTTCATTTCATCTCGTATCTGAAATTGATAAGAAAAAAAAAAAAAATTGTGTCAAGTGGAAAACAAAGATTTCTTGAATATATATTGTATTTTGTTTTATTTATTTTACAAACTTGATTCATTTATAATTAAATTTTTAAATAGTTTCTTTGTCCTTAACTTTTTCATTCATACAAGTCCTTTTGGGTTGTTGTGGTTGTAAGTTGGTGTATATTTAAAATTTAATTTAAATACACAGTTCACATTTGTTATTTTTTTTTTTTTTTTTTTCTTCGATACCATCATCATATAATCTTGTCCATATTTATATTATTGAGGATGAATATTTCACTATAATTAAATTATATTTGGTTTTTTGTCTTCTGCCACAATTTTTGCATATGTTTGTTTGTTTTTTTTCATCTTCTTTCATTCTGTTGAAAATGTTTTATGTAATTTGGTGCTTAATTTTGGAAATGCGGCAAAAAATGTAAAAATTTATGCTAATTTTTTTTTTTTGTTTTTTTTTTTTCTTTTTTTTTTCTTTTATTGTTGTAGTAAATTGTTTTTAATTAAATGTGCAATAATTTGCACATACAATTTAATTTCCAAAAATTAAATATTCATTTCGTCAAGATTTAAAAAAGTTTTGAAAAAAAAAAAAGAAAAAAAAAATTTGTTCAAGAAATTTATCGATTACACAGCATAATTCGAGTGAATAATTGAGCATGTGATCGAATAAAATGACGAGCGCGAGCAGTAAAATTCAATTGTGTCCAAATTTAATCTAAATGAACTAGCTCAATATTAATAAATATATGGTACATCAACATACACATTAAATTTTTTTTTTTTGCGTTTTTTTTTTCTTCTTCTTCTTTCCATATGCAAAATGAAAATTGTCCATTTGTTTGCGGTTATTTTATTCCAATTGAATAGAAAATGAAAACGCAAATCATGTCATTATACGTATCTTGTACAAATATTCTCCTTTTTTTGCACCTTCTCCTTTTCAAGGAAGAGAGAGAGAGAGAGAGAGAGAGAAAGAGATTGAATCTCTTTCAACCAATCTCTTCTTCTCTACCTCATTTATGTATTTTTAGTTGACTATGAATAACAACAGAGTAATTTAATTTTTGCTCTCTTATAACTTGGTTTGTACTTTGATTCCTTTCCACTATCCCGAAATAGGTTTCATCTTTTCTTTTATTCTTTTTTGTTTTGTTTTATTTTGTTTTTGTCATTTCAAAGATAAACAATGATAGCATAATCATTTGAAGATTATTGGATTTAAGTGACGTTTTGCAGTTCGATCAAAAATGAACATTTAGGTACCGGTACTTTTTTCATTTGTTTTAACTTATTTGTAGTTTTGACGAATTTTTCTTTTCTCTTTTTTGTCTATTGGGACATTAAACGAGTTAAAGATTTTGAATGATCTGTTGTGAGTTTGTTTTTTTTTTTTTTTTTGTTGCCCGCATTGAGTTTTTCTTTTATACATTTCACGTTTTTTGTTTTTCTTTTATATAAATCTACTGTTTATAAACACAGCCAACCATTTTACGTCATTCACTGACTCCATCTCATATTTTTTTTTTCTTTGTATCCTTCTAACAGACTTATCTGTGTTAAAGTGTGTTAAATTTTTTTTTTTGTTAGATTTTTCGTATTTTTTTTTTTTTTGTTTTTTTTTGTTTTTTAATAAAGTTGAAAAAATATAATTCAAAAGAAATTTTGAAAATAAAATTGTTCGCAAGGTTCCAGATTTGTGATTTAATAAAAAAAAAAAAAAAAGTCCACTGATTATCAATCAGTAAATGATTCAAGCCAAATGTTATCAAATTTGAATAGAAATTGCGATTGTTTATCGAAACGATTAGAGAAAATTTGAAAAATGTTCAAAATGTGTGGAAGCGATAAGTTACTCGGCATTTTCTACACTCTACTGAGCGATTCGTCAACTGTTGGCAGTGTTTATTTTAGATCTGTGTGCATCGGTTTGCATAAATTGTAAATGTCGAAATTAATCTTTAGTGAACAATCAAATGAAATTCGATCATTTTCATTTTTCTACGTTATGCACAATGTCATTCATATATGAAAGTGAGAGAGAGAGAGAGAGCGAAAAGGAAAAAATAAACGTCGAAAAATGAAAATGACCCAAAGTGTTCAATCGAATTTTGATTGGAAATGTATTTTTTTTTTTTTGGGTGTGATTTTTAGGTAAATATCAAAAATTGCATTGTGAAATAGACTATTTGCAAAGATTTTTTTCATCATCTAATTTAAAACTGGATAAATGAATAGATTTTTTTTTTCGGTTTTGTTTAAGTCTAATGCGAGCCTTAAATCTCTGTTTTGTTCTTCTTATTTTTCTTTTTTTTTCTCTCTTTAGATCTTTAGATTAGAATAAATTGTTTTGAATTTCGGTGCATTGAGTTTGTCATTTTTTTGTTTTTTTTTTTTTCTTTTAACTTGCTGGACTTGTGTGTCTTTATGTACATATTTTATTGTTTATTAGTTTTTAACTTAGACTCTGTCAAATTTGATTTGAAAAATATAGTTCATTCTTCAACCATCGATTAACTTTTTTTTTTTTTTTGCTATCTTCTAATTCTATTTATATTGTAATTTTCGTTTTATATGCAACGTTGCTATCAATGTGGTTCGTATGAATATAGAGATTTTTTGTGATTTTTTTTTTTTTTTATTCTTCTTCATTTTTTTTAACGGGATTTGTTGTTGTTTTATTTTCTTTGTTGAATAATGCACTTCATGTGTGTACTGTTTATCACCTATTTTTTTATTTTTTTTTTTTTTTTATTTATACTGTTTTGTCTTGTTTATTTCGGTCTCTATTCTATAGTAGAAGTCTGTTTACTCTATGTATATATTTATATATATATTTGTTTCTACATGCAGTCAACGTGTTATGTTCAATTTGTTTAATAAAAAAAATGTTGTGATGCTACTATTGCTACTTATTAATAACTAAGTGGAAATTTCAAAAGATTTGCAAATGATGTTGATCGAAATCGAATTGGTTGAAAATGGTGAAAATGAAATTGATTTACGTATTGTATATTTATGCACACAAAACTCATTATTCTAATTTAGTCATTTTTGGATTTTTTTCAATGCAAAATTGAGAAATTTGCAATAAAAAAAAAAACAAAAACAAAAACTTTTAGTTTAAACTCAACAAACCTTTGCATCAAACAAAAAGAAAAATCAACGTAAAATTACTAACACAAAATGGAACCAACCGACCGAGAAAAATGAACTGAAAACCTAAAGAAAAATGGTAAAAAAACGGAACAAAAACAACAAAATTAAAAGAAACTTAAAATAAAATTTAGGTAAAAAATGATTTTCAACTTGTTTTATTTCATCAATTATTAATTACAAAATAGATTCATATATGGTTTTTTTTATTTTTTTTTTCTTGTTTAAATTTTATTATTATTAAATATAGCATTTTGTTTTAGATGTGTGTGTGTTTTTTTTTTTCTCATCATTTTTCTCATTTTATATAGCATTAACTCTATTAAATGTAATATATAATGTATGTATACTTGTAATGTTCTATATCTAAACCGCTATGTTACACACCACCAAATGTAGATATATAGGTTTTCTTCTTGTTTGTATCTTCTTCTTCTTTTTTTTTTTTGCAGTATTAAAAAAAATGGGATCAAAATTGTATGGGTGTGTATGTGTGTGTGGTGTAAAAAAAAAAAAATAAAAAAAATTCAATAAATTTGCCAATTAGTAAAATTAGAAAGTAAACTCTTCATCAAAATTTCAAATACATAAAATATGTGCCAATGCTCGGCTGTTTGCTCGATTTTGGTTTTCTCCATCATGTCCCTTTTGTCAAACATTCCAAAACACAGAGACAGAGAATGAAATGAAGAAATAAAAAAAAAACTTGTCATATTGAGAATGAATTGATTATCATCAATAATAATAATTTCGAATTTTGCCCAACAAAAGAATAAAGTCGATGAAAATCGCTCAAGTTTTTTTTTGTTTTTTATACACAGCATAAATTCATTTTGAGTTTTATTACAAAATATATTTTCTCTTTTTGTTTCTGTTATTTTCATGCATGGTGCTCATTTTAGATATTTTTTTTTTTCTCTTTTGTATTGTTTGCATTTTAACAGATATTTCTTGTTCGTCTTTATGTCAATTGTTTGGTTGCGGCCTTGGAATTGTATTTCTTTTTTTTGGTTTGACATTAAAAACAGTTTATTTTTGTTTAAGAGGAGAGGAAACACAGAGAAAACCGCTTTTTTTTTTTTAACTATATCACATTCCAAAAGCCGAAAAAAAATAAATCAATTTTTTCGATTTTCTTTGTCCTTCCATTGGCCGCCATTATTTTTTTTTTTTTTTTTTGTATCTCACTGTACACATATCATCGTCATCAATCAATAAAAGTTTCTTTCTCTAAACAACAAGGTGTCAATGGTCTAACAAACAATCAAAAGCAATCATCACACCACAACCATCTACATTCCGAAAAAAAAAAACCAACAACAACTCTACTAAATCTAATCAATGTTCTGTATCATTTCATTATGTCGTCTGTTTTTAATTTATTTTCTCAAATGATAACATTCTTTTTATTGTGTTTCTTCTTTTTTCATTCGTTTTTCGGTATTTTCAACAGTGATTTATTGGATAATTAATACTTGTGTTTTGTGGACTTGGATTTATATCTGTATTGCATAATGTTCGTTTTGTGTGGGCGAACTGGCGAAACCGTTTTATTATTTTCGATTTTATTCATTCATTTTTGTTTTATCTATTTTTACATTTTCAAATAATGTCAGTAGAAACTGGATTTGAATTGTCTACATTCAAATGGAATTGCACATGAAACTGAACGGTTTTCTTTATCAGGAAGCAAAAATTCAAAAAAAAAAAAAAAAAAAAAAAAAAATAACAAAAGCAAGCAATCGGGCATTGAGTGAGAAAAAAAAAAAAAAAAAAAAATAAATGATAAAAAGTTAACACGGAAATATATGGTAACAAATTGTATTGTAAAAACGAAAAAAAAAAAAATATATTTCTAAAAAAAATATAGAAAAGAACGGATTGATCGACTATTGTTTATTTGGATGTTTTCATTTAAAATATGAAAAAAAAAATCTATTGTCAATGAAAAGCTGGAAGGATTCAACGGATTTGTGTCTTGCGTAAATAACAACAGAGAATGGAATTGAAATAAGAGAGATAAGGAAAAATAAAGTTGTATTCATCATGGGATTGGCCAAGGGGGAAAACGGTAGGTGGCAACAGTATAAGCGGTCACCTTTTACATGCTCACTCATTCATCCACTAAAAAAAAAAAACATAATTCAACAAAACTTTTTTTTTTTTTTTATCGGTTAATAAATATCATATCACAAAATTTATAATTAAAATTGTCATCATTAAACAAACGAAGCGAGAGGAAGAGAAGAGAAAAAAAAAATTATAAAGAAAGTCGAAAAAAAAAAACGAGATGAAGAATAAGAAAAAGGATAGGAAAAACTACTTAAATAATGTACAGAAGGTGTGTAAATTATGTTTATGTTTCATCGGTTGCCATCATTCATTCAATATTCCGGACCATACTGTTTTTCTATTTTCTTATTTGACAAAACCTAAGCCATTCCAACCGTTCTATATATTCTAAATCTATGTATTGTTTTTTTTAAAATTCAATGAGCTTACATAATTGTATAGATTTATACCATTAAAACATTAGATGAAAAAGAGAAAAAAAAAAATAATTAAACATTAAAGAAAAATGAAACATTTAAACAAAGTTCACCACAGAGATACTTGATTTTTAATTTAATGAAAATAAAAATTGTAAGCGAGATGTGAACCGTTTGATTTGTAATTTTTGTCCGATAAAAACAAAAAAAAAAAAAATGTCGCCACAACAAATCAGTGTACATATGTATATATATATATATATAAGATAAATTGGTTGCATTCCGTTCGAAAATTCCATCGTAAAATGTGTTGGAGAGAAAGCATCCAATGCGTTTATTTTCATCAAAAACTTTTTTCAAGAAACAACAAAATATCAACGGGGGGGGGGGGCATTTCAAATTGTACCAAACGGATATATTTATTCACAAACACACATTTTTCTATTCATATCAATGATTTTGAATTAATTTTTTTTTTTTCACAAAATTCAGTTTCGCATCAAATAAATAGATTTTCATCATGGAAAAATATGAAATATATTTAAATGTTTTTAAATACTTTTTTTTTCTTTCTTTCTTTCAATATTTTCCCGATCATCATTTCATGATCACGAGTTTGGGTGTGCTATTTTCTGTCTGTGTGTGTGTGTTTGTTTTTTTCTCTCAAGAATAGATAGTTCAAATGTTTTTTTTTTTCTCATAGTTAAACGTTAAATTTTTACTGTATAGTGTATACATACATTTAAATTAGTTTTTTTTTTTCTTTTTTTTTTTGCTTTAATAATAATAAATTTTTTTTTTTTTTTTCATTATTTTACTTAACTTTGAACTGCAATAGAGGTATTTTCTATTTTCAGTTTTTTTTTTATTTTCGCCCGCACTAAATCAATCGACATGCATACGGTTTTTGAAAAATACATTTCCTTCTTCAATGTTGTTTGCTATGCACGTTTGTTGTGGGGTTTTTTTTCAAATTTGTTACACGATTTGGATTTTTTTTTTTTTTTATAGCTAGTAGACAAACAGGTATTCCTTTTCTTTTTTATTTTCTTAAATAAATTTTTTCATTTTTTTTTTTTTCTCTTTTTTTTTGTTTCTTCACCATTTTGTTGCAATAAAATGGCATTGTGTTTATGTTACAACTTGAATAACCATTTAATTTTGAACTTGTTGTAGTATGTGTTCATATATGTCATTTTATTTTTGTTGTTTTTGCTGTTTTGCCTGATGTTTCCTTTCTGTTTCGAAGAGGTTTTTTAGGTTTCTCTTAAATCATGCATTGTTTTTGTTTTTGATACAATTGATTATTATTACAAATAATTTTATATATTATTCTTAGCGATTAAATCTAAATTGTTTAATTTTTTTTTTTTTTTTATTACTCGGCAAAGAAATCTATTTAACATAAAAAAAAGGTGATTAAATGATCAATTTTTGTTTAAAAGTTTTTATATTAATTTACAAAGTGATTTTTATTTTCAACTAATTCATTTTCTTAAATTGTTTTGTAATTTACTGTTTTACTTTTCTCGTAATAATTTCTTTTTTTTTTCTTCAAAAAAAAAAAAAACAAAATTTTGTTTTTTTCCCAAAACAATTGTTCTCTTCGGATACAATTTGTATCCGTGCCACATGCACATCATTTTTCTTTTTTTTTTTTTTTCTCTATACAATGTTATACTTTACACATATGTTTTAATACATATTTACATAAAACTTAAGACATCAACATCACATCACATTTATTCAAATTGTTGTTTTTTTTTAATTTTTTTTTTTTTTTTTTAATTCTTATTTCCACGTCCCGAAAATTTGTCAGCATTCTTGATCAATGTTTTTATTTTCTTTGTTGGTTTTTCAATTGTTTTATTATTTTTACATGGATCTTGATATTGCAAGACTTGCACATTATCGGCAAATCACATCAGCATCGTGGGTTTGTTTTTTTCTCATTTGTTTTTTTATGTGTTTTATTTTCAAATTTATCGCTGAACGCAAGCCCAATTTTTTGTTTTTTGTTTTTTTTTTTATTTTCAAATTTGATGTTTAGTTAGCTCGATCAGTTTTCTAGTACACTTTTAATTTTGCACAAAAATTTAGTCAGACAACAATTTTTGAAGCAGCAGCGACGAGTTTTTAGGGTCACCGATTTGCGGTTCCTCCGAAATATTCGACTGAAATGGAAAAGAAAAATCAAAACAATTCAATTTAAAATGCGTGTGATAAAAACTAGAGAAAAATGTGAGAAAAAAAAACTATATAAACAATTACAAATCAAGCGAGAGTAAAAAAAAAAAAAAAAAAAAAACAAGAAAATTCAAAATAAAATAAGTTTAACAAAGAGGTATAAAAGGTAGAAAATCAAAATCTGCATGTAAGAGATACATCATGCATATCCAATAAAGCACACAAAAAATTGGATTCGCCTTGAATGAAGTAGTATATTGGCTCGAGAAAATCAATTGACGCTCGACACTTTTTGAATTAGATTTGAAAAAAAAAAAAAAAAACTCCAAATGTTGTCCCAAAATAAAAAAAAAAATTATAAACAAAAGCTAATTGTATTTTTCTCGAGCCATAACAAAACCAATTGAATAACACCCAATAATAATAATAATTAAGAAAAAAAATGGTAGTGAAGCATCGGATAAAACTCTCATATTGGATCTTCGCACCCTTATGTAAAGGAAAAAAAAAGTCGAAGAAAAATGTATTCAGTTCTATGGAAAAAAGAGTATTTATCTACGGAATTAAAAACTACTAATTTCATTTGACTATGACACGGGGACATTGTTCATTGCCCTCCCCAAAATTTTTGTCACATGCAGAAGATATATGCTCTGTTACCACTTTTCATTGGAATAATATATTTATATTAGATTGTATGATACTAAATCGAGAGAAAAACAAAAACCAAATTGTTTCTACTATAAGCGTTAAAAAAAAAAAAAAAAAATTACTTTGAAAGAAAAGAAATTCCAAATAACATTGAGAATATAGAGAAGAAAAAAACATTCGGCAAAAAACTATTTGCAAAACTATGGTATCGAACAAAGACAAACTCTCTTCTGTACAGTTTCACAAAAAGATAGACAGAATGAAAAACGAAAATCTATTGGCAGAAATATTTGAAAGCGTGAAACTAAAATAAAAACACAACTGTTACTATGTCAAACTACAGATACGGCACCTAATATAAAGTCACATTTATGACTTTAAATCCATATTGGCGGCATAAACAAAAACTCGAAGCATAGAATGCAAAATGGTTATTACTTGTACTAGACTTACTCGATTTATATGTAAGTCAATTGAATGAAAATTATTTTCAAATCAAATTTACTATAAAATTATTTTAATAATAAAAATTAAGAGAAAAACAATGAAATTAATAAAAATAGGCGAGAAATAGTCATCGATAATCATTGATCAATTACATTATTACATTAATATCAGAAGGATAAACAAAACTAAAAACAAAAACAACATAAGTAGGTTGTTTGGTTGCAGCAAAAAAAAAAAAAAAAAATTAATTAATTAATTATGTCGGAAAATTTCAAAAATTCGTGAAACTGTGAGAGTAGAGAGAGAGCGTGTTTGTGTGTGTGTGTTTTGTTTTTTTTTGACATAATCTTACCCTCGTCGCAGCGGTTTCTCCGCTTGTCCATTGAGAAGCCGTGGTTTTTGTGTCTAGAACTGTTGTACCTTGAAAGTAGAATTCAAAACCGAGATAATTGACTATTTGCTATCTTTGTTTCTTTTTTTTTTTGTTTTTTTTTTTTGTTTGATTTTGATTTTGTTTCTCTGTAATTTGTTGTTTTATATTGACGTGTGTTTGGCTTTGCTTGTTGTTTTATTGATTGAAATTATATCTAAGATTTTGTGTGCTTTGTCATACACTAGATCTAGGGTTAAATGTTGTAAATTCCTAATCCTAATGCATTTTGGGGGGCGGGGGGATAGAGACAGAGAGACAGAGTGTATATATATGTGTGTGTATATAAGAAAAGTGTCATTGTTGATTTTATGTACATTTACACAGTGGATATGACTATTCACTAATTAATGATTGCCTGTCGAATGAAAAGATATTGAAGGGTGGATAGTGTTTGTTGATTTCAACTTTTTTTTTTTTTTTTTTTTTTTTTTGATTTCAGTACACAATACAGTGATGACAAAATACATGAGAGCACATTCCAACAGATACATCACATTGCTATTTCATCATAGCGAGACAGAATAAATTCACAGATGTTTGATTAATTTTTTATATAGTGTAAGTGGTTGTTTTGTGCTTACCAGTTGTCGGTAGATCGAAATAGCCCATGTCCGATGTGTTCATCATTGAGTTGGGAGTCATTATTTGTTGCGGTTGCTGTTGCTGTTGTTGTTGTTGTTGTTGTTGTTGCACAGCCATTGACATTGACACGTTGTTTGAGTTATTATTGATATTATTATTGACAGTTACATTCGCATTTTGTCCCATCATCGCATTTTGCCCAATTGGACTTTGTGGCGGTCGAGCATTATTCATCGTTCGTTCGCTAACCATTGTGCGCAGAGAACTTCGCACATAATCAGACGCATGTCCGGCATTATTCACACCTGAACAAAGGAGAAATATTTATTCAATCGATTTACATCGACCACAATTTCAAATGTCAATAATTTGTTGTTTTTTTTTTTTCATTTAATTAAAGAAAATAAGACAGAGATAAATAAATAGATAGAGATAGAGAGAGTGAGAGAGAAAGATAGAAAATAAAGACAGACACTTGTTTAAATATATATATTTTTAAATTGCCGTGCACAAATTAGACACACAATTTCGAATTAAAGCAATCTTATTAAATTTAGATATTAGTCAATTAATTATGATTAGAGCAGAAAAACCAAAATTATTCCAAACACCGATAAAAACAAGGCTTTTTAATTAAAAAAAAAAAGAAAGAAAAAAAATATTTCAAAAAGTTTCTAATTACGTTCAAAGCACCTTTAACTTTTTACGATCATTTCTTGTTTAACATTTTCGAAAATCGATTTTGACCTTTCGATATAAACCTGACAAATCGCTCATGCTTAATCATTAAATACAACATCAATAGAATCAGACAATGAAGATTAGGAACATATTTCTTTTTTTTTTTTTTTTGTTTTTTGTTTTCGTATTTATTTGTAAATAACCACATTGAAAACATTTTGGTTAATTCATTTTGTGCTGTTGCTGTTTTTTTTTTACACGAATTTCACACAAATGAAAAATGTCTTGTACTTACTACCAAATAAAATTGGACTGTTGCACTCGTCAAATCGAAACCCAAATTCGTACATCGATTTCAGTGCATAAACTAATTGATTTAAAAACAAAAAAAAAAGAGATACGCTCAATTCATCAAATTTTCAATGTAAATGCCTCACAATTTCCTTTTTTTTTTTTAGATTGTTTTATTCAAAAATGGTCCGAGTTGAAAACAAAAATATCAACACAAATCAATTCAAAAACCATTGAATCAATGCAGTTATTTACAAATCAATTTGATAAAACATCAAAATTCTACGTTTTATATCGAACAAAGCTCCAACAGCGCGAATTCTAATTATATATTTAATTTGATCAACAAAAATGTGATATGAGATGATGCAAAACACAGATGATTACAAAAGATCAAACGGACGGACGGACCAAAGTCGCATTCTTTGTATATTTCTTACATTTCAAGATTTTTTTGATTTTTAAACATGGACGCCACCTATACGAGTATAAAATAGAACATGGATACAAATACAAGTACAAAAAATTTATCAATGTTCAATGAATATACCAATGGAAATGACTATATCAACGGAAACATCGAAGAGATACGATTTGGCGTTTATATTCCGTAATGGTTTATGTGAAATTCAGTATAGATATGATTGAGATCCCTTCCAACGTAACGCCGCACAATTTAGGCCATAATAAATCTTATCAATCATCGACGAATCCAAATTCATCAACCCAAGCCAACTCGGGCATTCAGTATACGGGTTGCATGCTCTGATACGACAATTTTGTATAAAAATTGTATTTGTAAGCTCAAATATGAAAGTTCACTGCATGTAACTTTCACAATATTGTTTGATATTCATTTAATTTCACACCGTACTCGTATAGATGGCGTGAGAAACAATGAATTTCTTTACAAATGCAACTTTGGACAGAGTCAAAAATGAGGAGAAAAAGATGTGAAAAAAAAAATTTAAATATCAAATTTTACAATTGTTTATGTGAGAACGAATAAGAGAAAATGATCTATAAATGATCAAAATTTGATGAGAATGCACCTAAACTGTGGAAGAACAACAATGATATATACAAACAACGGAGACACATTTAAGAGAGAATCTAGAAACAAATGTTTATCCAATGAATAAGAACAAAAATAACATAAAAAAAAAACATAGGGAGGGCGGTTATTCACAATGAAATGATATGGTGTATGGTGTAAGGTATCGAATGAAAATGGCGAAACATTTAAATGAATAAAATAAATACCACAACAATAATTGAATTGAAAATGGCCAAAATAAAGCGAACATTTTTATAATAAACAAGTCAATAATTTTGAAAAAAAAAAAAGTTGTTGTTGTTTTTTCTTATATAATCTGTTTTGCGTCGTTGAAACCAAGTGAAAGCTAAATGAATTTGGTTAAAATTCTTTGTTTTTTAGATGATGTGACAATTTTGCCGAAAAGAATCCAATGAATGGACACATTGAAATGGAAAAATCAGGGAAGCAAACGATTTGGAATGCACACAATTCAATCCAACAAACAAAGAAAATTCCAATCGAATTCAAATTCTTTTCACTATCGTTTACGCTCTGTTGAATTTTTGTTCTCAAGTTTTATTGGTGTGGTACATTATCAGTTATTTTTTTTTTTTTATTAAATTTCCTTGATACATGTTTTATGCCCGAAAAAACAGAGAGAAAGAGAAATGAGATTTTGCATGATGGGGGGATGTTTTTCGGTAAAAAAAGAGAAAAGTTTTTTTTTTTTCTTTTTGGAAAAAGATGATCAAGTGGATCAAGCTTGAGGCATGTGATTTTGATTGGTTATTTAATATATTTTTTTGTTTGATAGAATTTGAAATTTGTGTATAAAATGATTTTATATCATTTTACATTTAAAACAAAAAGCACAAAAAAAAAAAATGTTGGTGTGAATGAGAGAGAGAGAGAGACAGAGAAAGAGATTATTGCATTGGTTTTTGTTTTGTAGAAGAGATCCTTCATCATCGACCCTTACCCTGTGTACGACCATAGTAATCGTTAGCTGTTCCAGACGGATGCATATTGTACATCATGTAAGCGGGATCTGAATAAGAACGTGGCGATCCTGTGAAATGTCATTTCGGATTAAAAATATTTTTTTTTTTTTTTTTTTTTTTTTTTGTTTTATTCACTGGCTTGGTTGAATTTTGCGTTACAAATGTATTTTTCTATGATTTTATTTTTTTTTTTGTTTTTTTTTTGTTTTTGCAGCAATTGTTCTTCTCTATTTGACGATGATTTGTTTCTAAAATATGCATTTCGACAGTAAAATGGAAAAGGAGGTGTTTTCGTATCGCTAGCGGGGAGATTTGTGCGGAATTTGTGTGTGATAATTTTTGTTTTTTTTTTTTTTTGCAATTTCAGAAAATTCTCTAAAAAAAAAATTCATCCATTTTGATATAAATATTTGTCGCATTGGCTAATAACAAAATGGTGGTGATTTTTGTGTTGTTTTTATTTTGTTTTCATTCGATAAAACGCATTTACAGAAAAGTGTCATTTTCCAAAGGGGAGGCCTTATTTAAATTTTTGATTTTCCATTCGAAAGGGTAGAAAATTTCAATAATTTTTGAAAATGCCAACACCGTTTTTTTAAAATATATTTCAAAATCAACAAAATGAAAAGAATACGATCGTTCAAAAAAAATTTTTAATTACGTATAAAATCTAATTTGAAGGAAAAAAAAAAATTAGAGGATATGCTAGTGTATCTTCGAAAATGTTTGCAAACATTTCAAATCATGATTAATATTGTTTGTTTTTTTTTTTCTTTCAGTATTCATGCTCGTTATTTTATTTTAAAAAAAAACTATATATATATATAAAAATTAAAGAAAGGAAACGGTTTTTATTTGGTTAGATAATTGCACGCACGTTTCGTCAGCGGATTAAAAAAAAAAAAAATTATTCAAATGCACTATTTATTCAATGAAAAAACAAAATTTTGCTAGCACTAAAATAGGCCATTTACAAGTGTACTCGTATCAAAAAAAAAAAAAAAAAAAAAATTACAATGTGTTGAGTGAAAAAAAAAAAACAAAAAATAAATGTTCTAATTAAAATTGGCTAAAAATATTTAGTTAAATAGTAACAAGACATATTTACATCCAAAATGAGAGATAGAGAGAAAGAGAGACAGAGAGGGGGAAAAAAACAATGTTTCTAGTAATTTGCGTTGCGATGCACTGTCCAATTTGCAATTGAAAATGTTTTTATGGTTTTTAATCGTTTTCATTAGTGGATGAGATAGGAATTATAACTACTCAAAAAATAGATAAAACAAACTTCAAACACGATATAGTATTTTGGTTTGGTTTAGGGGAGAACTATTGTTTACTGCAAATTTATTACCAAAAAAAAAAAAGAGAAAAAAAAAAAATAATGGCAAAAACCAAACATAACTCGAATTATATAACCCACACCGTAAACGGTCTACTTACCAGGCAAATGCTGTGTTGCATTTGGTATACTTTGTTGGCGTGCCATTCGCAACTGTTGATTGTTGAACATATTTGGAGCGTATGAATTTTGTGCCGTTGGACTTGGCGGTTCGGTAAAACCTTCCGAAAATGAATTCTGTCGCATATTTTGGGTAACCGGTGAATTGAGCGAACGTTGTCGTTGTGCTTGGAATTGTCGTGCAGCCGAATTATTATTATAACCACTCTGCGATTCGAAATGAGAACACACATTGATTAAAAAGTGAGACACACACACACACACACAAGGATTAAAACTTAAAAAAAAAAAAAAAAAAAAAAACTTCAAATTTCACAAATTCATTTTAATTTACCTGTAACTGTGCGTTCAACATTGGATTCTGTTGCTGTTGCACTGATAAACGAGATTGTAGGTTTGACGCATTCCATTGCGTTTGGGGTGTCTGAGGTTGATTCGGTTGTGTTTGCTGTGGCTGAGTTTGATTGCCCTGAGAAAATTGTTGCTGTTGTGATATCTAAAATTCAAATTTAAAAAAAAAAAAAAAAATCGATTCATCAGTTTTACACATTTTTATTTTCCTATTTATGAACCAAATCTATTTCAAATGAAATTAATTTATTTCAAAAATTATCAAATTGAAATATTAAAATTATACCTGATTTTGTCCATTATTCGTATTAAACGATTGATATCCAATACTTTGATTTGATTGTGGGCTGAATGGTGCCCTCTGACTCGGACTGAGCTGTTGTTGTTGTTGTTGTTGATGCAACAAATTTGGTGAGAATCCTGGACTTAACTGTGTATCAGGCACAACATTCGTACTTCGTTGTAATGAAACATTCGGCGGCACATTGTTCAATAGGTCATAGTTTGACATTCCCGAATTTAAATCTGAGATAGAGAGAGAGAGAGGAGAGAGAGAGAGAGAGAGAGAGAGAGAGAGAAATGCCATAAAATTAGAAACATTTTCCATTTAAAACATTTCCACTTATTAACACATACATAATTGTTCATTAGCGGTGGCATTGACTGGCACAACGAGAGATTGTTTTTGTTGCTGTTGTAATAAACGTTCTTTTTGCTGTTGTTGAAGTATTGCATCGCGCTGCATTTGTTGTTGGAATTGTAGCCGCATTGCTGGTGTTGTTTGCGGTGAATTTGTATTTGTAGTGGCATTTGTATTGTTATTTGTATTACCGGCGGTAACACCAGGAGCACCAGTTGCAACATTTCTTCGGTGCGTGTACACGGGAGGTGGTGGAAAACCCTAAAAAAAAAAAATGTTTTTAAATAGTATTAAAAATTCAGAAATGATTTGATGAAGCATCGCAATAATCAAAAAAAAAAAAACTCTTCCCATTTTACTTACTTGAGACTGTGTATTAACATTATGCATTGAATATGCCGGTGGACTATTATTAAATACACCAGTACTTTCAATTTGCATTAATGATTTTGTGATGGCATTTATGGCCATTTCTTCCTGATTTTGTGGCTGTTGGCTCGGTTGACTTGATGATGATTCCGGTAAAATGCCACTTAACAAATTGCCTTGATATTCGGGCAATAAATCAATAACACTGTTTACAATGTCAGATAGTTCAGTGTCACCAACACTGGTTGGTTGAATTGGTGTTGCTGCTGTTGATGTGGCAAATGAGCCCGTATCAAAATGGAATTCTTGCGGCCTTGTTATCGATGGTGGCAAAATTGATGTGGCTGTTTTTCTTATTTGTTGATTATTTTGTTGTTGAGCCGTTGTTCTTGGATTTAATTGCTGTTGTTGCAAACTCATCATTTGTTGTGGAGTCAATTTCGTTGTATTTGGTGACGGTTGTTGCTAAGGGTAAAATTAATGATTAGAAAAAACGAATTTTTTTTTTATTTTTGTTCTGAAGCAAATTAAAATGAGTTAAAAATTTACTTGTACTTGGAATCCACGTTGAGAATCATTCAATCGCGCTTGAGGTATATCAGGAATGGTTTTCACTACAGGAATTGGTGTAAATGTGGTTGGTGCTTTTGATGGATTTGATAAAAGTGATGCCAACATTTTATTCCTTTCACGAAGCTTTGATGGTTTATCTTCGGAACGTTTTGCCAATGGACTATCCTCTGAATCATTTGATGATCGTTTACGATTTGGAAATTCATTACCTTGAAATCGTAATTTTTGTATTAGCTCCTCATTACCCATTGTAGTCATTGTATGATGATCTTTTGGCGTTTCTTCTTTTTGCAATTGTCGCAATAATTCACTATTACTGTGACGTTGTGTTGGTCGACCATCCATATTATCATCATCATGATTTAATAAATTCATTAACAATGGATTATCATTTTTTGAATCACTACCACTTGGACGTTGTTGATTGGTCATCCATTGCGGTGGCGTTTGATTCGGTGCATTCATTTTATTAACAAATGTATTATTTACATTGTCTTTTTCCTCATCGGCATCCAACAAACCTTTTAGAATTTTATTGTGTGCAGCAGCTCGTTCTTGATCACTTTCGCTGCCAGTAGAAAGGGCATTTGGTGGCCGTTTTGTATTTGTCAACAATGTACGCAATCGATCCGAATTATGTGAAGCAGATGAAATCTAAAAGAAATGGATTTTTTTTTTTTTTTGCGTTAATTTTTGTTTCGTCACAATCAGATTATGACCATTTTGTTATTGCTTTGGTTGGTATTTTTGCGTTTGAATTACGATTTTTGAATTTGATTAGGAATAGCTTTTCTTGTGACTCACCTGTTGTTGTTGCTGGATTTGTTGCTGTTGTTGCGACTGTTGTTGTTGTTGTTGTTGCTGTTGATGCATTATCGGAGACACAGTGTTCGACGTATGAGTCGTCATATGAGATACTGTTGTAGGCGCCTTCGGCATGTGATTGTTGTTATTGTACAACATATTATTGTTATTGTTATTCGTATTGTTGTTGTTATTATTATGATTCTGAAAATCAGAAAAGATAAAAAGTTGTTATAAAACATTTAAACAATAGAATGTAAATTTTAAAAATCACATCATGTGATCCATGTACTGAATGTACAATGGTTCAAATGTGTATCCATTTATGCTTTGAAAAAAATATAAATGAATCAAATTGAATTGAATCATACTTGTAATGGGCTCTGTTGCGATGCATGATATCCAGTCAATGGTGATTGACACACAGTAGCAACCGGACTAAATTCAGATGGCGGTCTTGGTGTACTAACCGGTGTAACACTTGCCCTTGAATCCGGTCTTGAATCCCATGAAACACCAACCGATTCCATATCAAATGAATCGGTAAATGGAAATGAATCGGAAAAATCCGTTGAAAAAATGGCATCCTGTTGTAAATTTGTATCGGTTTGTATTGAATTTTGCATTTGTGATACAATGCTTGTACCATTTATAACACTTGTCATTAATGGTCCGCCCATATTTGTATGATGTGAATTAACTTGACTCGTGCTTGGAAGTGCCATTTGATTTTTATTTGTATTTGTTTCATAGCTGGCCAATTCCATATCATTAATTAATGTCATTACAGACATTATAAAATCACTTTCATTTGGTTTTGCATTTTGAAAGTATTGCGAACTTGCTTTTACATAAATAAACAAATCCTGTCCAAATCGCATACGATATGGCATCGATTGTGTTACAGTTTTATTTTGTATAACATCCGATAAATGGCCCTGTAATCGTTGCATATCTTGCATATGCACCATATCTTGAATGGTTCGGCAACTTTCTTTGGTTAATGATTGCGCATATGATTTTCGCAATTTTTCTGTATTCACTTTTAATATACCGCCTGATGTATCTAAACGAAATGTAATTTGTTCTAATTGATTTGGTTGCGATTGTTGTTGCATCGTTGATTCAATCGATGGTTCGTCTTCAGGTCGTGTAATTAAACATAAAATTGGTGAACTATCATCGCCGTTTTCTGTTGTACGATATTAAAGAAAGAAAAAAAAATAAAAGCAAAAAAAAAAATTAAATGTTGTTTCATTAATTGGCAAAATTTTTAATAAATTTTTTTTTTTTTTTTTACCTTTATTAAATGGTGCTGCTGCATACATGACAATTTCTTCATATTTTTCTAAACGTTGTTGCTTTTGTTCCATTGTTTCAGTTTCTGGATGCTTTACCAACATACGAATACGTTTTTGTACGTTGCGTTTATTTTGTGCTGATTGGCCATCATCTTGTCGATCCCAATTATTTAATTGAATTGACATTTTATTTAACAATGGACTCAATTTGGCATGATCGCCAGGATGCAGGTACGAATAGATTGGTTGTTTTAATAAATCAGCCGATGTAAAATGGATTAAATCTTTAATATTTTCGGTGACTGTTTCAATAATACCGTCCGAATTAATTTGAATTAATGCCCAACCAAATGTTGATATATAATGTTCAAGTGCACCAAATTGTGCTAAAATATCTGGATTTGGTGAACCGTTTAATGATGATTCAGTTAAATGTGATTCAGTTGATGAGACGTCTCCTTGTTGCACTGGATGAATTGTGCATGAATCAGAACAAGTTGGTGAGCACTTGCGATTATTCTTTTCACAGAGTTTATTATACTGCAAAAGAGAGAGAGAGAGCGAGAGAGAGAGAGAGGGAGAGAAAGAGAAAGAGAAAGAAAATATTAAATTCAATATTGAGAAGATATCGGTTGTTTTCAGATTTGCATTTTCTTCACTATTCTTTTTTTCTCCATGAAAAAAACCAAATTTTTTCCACACATTTCGTAAAATCAAACGGATATGATGTAAATTGTAAGAAAATTCATTTTTGTGAGTCAATTCTTTTGGTGTGCAAGCGTCCAATGATCCATTAACCGAATGACAAATGTGCGCATAAATAGCAAATGAAAAAAAAAAATAACGCAAATGATTTATGTCTTGTGCAAAACCGACTTGCAGTTATTTAAGTAGAAAACATTTCTAGAAACTGTCCACATAAATCAACTTCAACTCGGCAAAGGCTCGAAGCAAAGGAATCAGCAGAGAGCGAGCAAGGAAGAGGTGGAGAGAGAGTGAGAGTGAGAAAGAGTGAGATTAAGAGAGAGAGAGAGAGAGAGGTGAGATTGAGAGAGAAAGAGAGAGAGTGAGATTGAGAGAGAAAGAGAGAGAGAGAGAAAGAGAGAGAAAAAGAGAAATTTCAACAAAGGAATAACAACAACGAACAGTAGGTTATAAATCCGTCACCAATTTCTGAATGTCTCTAAATATTGGCCATAATTCAGTAGACTTTTGTGTGTGCGCGCAGTATGGCATGTGCGAAATTACGGATTTTTTCGGCGAAATGAATAATTCGTCAACAAGCTCAAATAAACAAACAAACAAACAAACAACAACAACAATAATAAGAACGGAAAAAAAAGTTCGACTTAAATCAGACAAATATCTTGGCCAACGGAATGCATCTTCGCATGTGCACGAGCCATGCCTCATTACATTGTTGCTCTGTCTCATCATTATTGCCATTCACTTTTGACAGGTGTTTCATTTGTCTAAGATTTAAATTGACAATTCCGTTTCAGTTGTAATTATTGTTTGCTTCGTTTCAAATTGGCTGTGCAAAATACAATTAAAATACAGTTGTTTTATTTTTCTTTTATTCATTTTAACTACGCAATTGGTTACGGTTAATTTTTGAATTTAATCTTAATAGAAAACAAAATATCGCCCAATGATTTTCTCACATCGGATCAAATATAGAGATATGTTGCGTTTCAAAAACCGTTCATATTGCTACGTGTTTTTCAATGTTAATTAATGATTTAGTTTCTGTAACTTAACGCGCGTCTAGTTTTCATAGAATCAAAAGAATCCATACAAAATACCCACGAGAATAAAGTGAAAAAGAGCGACTTATAGACAAAGACCAAGAGTAGAGAAGTAAGAAAAAAAAACCAAATGAGAATTGTAATGAAAGGCCAGGTTTTTTTTTTATGTATACAAATTCAAAGTACAGAATTTTAAACATGATGATTACATTGAAGTGTTGGCCGTAGAGAAGAGAACGCTTAACCGTACAATTAATAAATTTTGTACCTGTAAATGACGCGACATTCAACTGGGTGTTTCGCTTTACACATTTACAGTGAGCTAGAACAAGAAGTTGACTTGTTGGTGTTAACACTGGCCACGCATAAAAGAAAGAAAAAAAAAAAGCTGAATCGGCATATACGATTTTAATGTCATTCGCTTTGCCATGTTCTTTTTTTGTTTCATTCTCTCCTCGCTTGTTACATTAATTTGTTCACTCACTCACTCATTCACTCTCTGCCAAGTAATTACAACAGAGAGCTGTAATCAAGTTTTTTTTTTCTTCTTTTCATTTTGATTCTTGTTCATTCTAGAGCGTTTTAGCTTTAAAAAAAAAAAAAAAACACGTATTATATCATTGCTTAGCCCGTAATTAATATCAAGAAGTTGGACATTTAATTAACGCAAAAGACAACACGATAAAGTTGATGTTCGTTGTGCGAAAAAGAAGCGAAAAAATGCGATGTAAAACTGCCAAGTGACTGAATTGATAATTTCTCATAAATGTCAGGCGGTGACCACAAAGCCACTTTGCTTACATAATTCTTACTTTTTCCGACCATTCTTCTGACTCTGTTTTTTTCCTTCCCTCGCCCAATGCTCTTACATGAATCGAGCATTTTTAACGAGCGCTCAATTTGTCGCCGCTGCGAAATACAAAAAAAAAACAAGGAAAAAAATGTGCGTACATTGATTTTGCGTTTGAGGAAGAGTGAACAGTTGTTCGATTTGTGGAATAATCCGACAATTTCTATAAATTTTTCTTAACTGTTTTACCGTAACAAGAGAGCTTCGTTTATCCGTTCAATCACTTGAAATGAATTGCTTCACATTTTATTATGACATATTTTGGCAGGATGACAACTTAATCTACGTCATTCTTCTTCTTCTTCTTATTCTTTTTTGCATACATTGTGTTATGCATTGCCTCGAAGAAAATTACCAGATATTACACGGTTTGCTTTGGGGCAGTTAAAATGATAAAATGTAGGCTTCTTATTCATGTATGTCAATTTCAGATTTGTTCATTTTCTTTTTGAAATTTTACAAAAGAGTTTTTTCCCCATTTTTCTCTTTCTCTCTCTCTCTCTCGCTCTCTAAATATTTAGAAAAAAAAAATCCACCAATTTACAGCTTGAATTCGATCATTCAATATGACAGTCAACTGTTCAAATAAAAATTCGTCGCTGTTGAATTTCCAATGTGCGTTTTTTTTTTTCTTCTTTTTCTCTTTTCATTTCACTTTGCGTGCGTTCTTTTGTTTCGAATGACCATAATTCATTTGATTTCGGACAGCCGTCGTGAGGGGCGTGAAAAAAAAAATTCTGTGTTGTTTGCAAAGTAAAGAACAAAAAAAAAAAAAAAAAAAAACAACGACATGACAGGCTTTCCTTTTCAACATGATCAAACGAAATAAATGCTTTTTAATGACACACAGATCACATATACAAAATAAAAATTTATCAAAGCAACGGTTTGTTGACATTATTTTCAATGAAAATGACTTCTTCATGGCTTGTCGTGTGTGTATGAGAAAAACGTAGCCGTTTTTTTTTTTTCTTAACCAAATGACTGATCCGTGAAGGCATAAATAATATTTAAAGTGGAAAAATTATTTGACAAAATAAAAAAAGTGAAATTTGTTTACAAAATGAAAATTATTTTCAAGTGATCATAAGAAATTGTTTGAAAAAAGTAGAATAGACGATGAAATGTTAAATTTTAATACTTTTCCGACGTTATGGAATGGGGAAGTTTCAAGAATTTCATTCAAACTTAAATTATGAACAAATATCAACAAGGATCTCCATCATCACGATATTCAATTTTAAATCGTTGGATTTATTTAATTAAACAGAATATGAACAAACAAAAGAATGAAAAACGCAACAATAATTCGCCACAGAAATGAGAATCATTTTTCATTTAAATTCAAATGAAAAACGAAATATTCGTTCAAAATGTTATTTTCGGTGCTGACTATTTGTTTAATACATTCAAATTGAAAATGGTCAATTTCGTGTGAAATCCATTTTTCTTTTTTCCTTCAATTTCCATTCGATTTTTTTATTAAAGGATTTGCCATGGAAAGAAGGAAATCGATTACACAAAGTAAATAGATTCGTTCAGTGTTCACTTGTGAATAATGAATTGTGAATGGTGTTATTATTAAATTGGGTGGTTTTTCTTTGTTTTTTTTTTTTTTTTTTTTTTTTTTGTTCTACAACTTGCTATGACAATAGACATGAAAATACATTTTTATGCATATTTGAATTGCTGCCCAAAATACAACTACTTTATTATTAGTTTTTTTTTTTTCTTCTTTATTATTTATGGAAGATATCAATTATTGATTGTAATATTAGAAACGTGTGCTTTTGCCATTGAAGAACGATTGTATTCGTGGAACATCATTACAGGCACACAAAAGTGGAATGTAAAAACAAAATAATTGGATTTTCATTCAATTGAATTATTACGGCAAATAGAATAGAAATCCCATGTATATTTAATGTAGTTACGACCATATTTTCTGTATATTTCATGTTTTGGGAAAAATTTGTCAGCTTTAAAGCTGTATCACATTCTGTAGTATGTGATTACTGATGAAATTTATTTGTTTTTTTCATCAGAAATCATATTCGGGTTTCTGGGTTTATTCCATAAAAGCTTCTTTTCAAATGAAAAAAAAAAGGAGTCCATTGTGATTCAGGGGGAAAAATGAATCAAATTGTATTATAAAAATCGCATTAAGTTAGATAAGAAACGACAGGCACAACACAGTAAAAGCGAATAGTTGTAAGATGTTAATTTCATTTTATGCGATGGTCTTGACAAAATGCACTTGCCTTGGAAAATTCAATTGTCTTTCTTGTTATTAAGAGTAATAGAGCAATAATTTAATATGCGTGTGTTTAATAACATCATAAAGATGGCGCCTGTCCAAATGCGTATTATAATGCCGAAAGGATTATTTTATGAAAACAGAAAAAAAACACATACATTTTAATAGAAGAGAATTGGATCGAAAGAGAATATGAAGTAAATTAAAACCGAATTTTTCCATTGGCAAACTTCATCAGCACCAAATTGTTTGGGTAATTAATTGGATTTTGATGTTGTGTATATATCGTGCATCGTATTCGACACACGCACAGTATACATTTTTCTTTTCTTTTTTCTTTTTTCTTTTTCTTTCTTTTTTTTTACGAAAGTGGGAAAAAACCTATTTAATGTGGTTTGGTATTTTCGGTTGCGAGACAATTTACACTTTTTTTAACTCAAAATTATGAGACATAAGGAATAAAAACATTTCATTGAAAAAATTATACTTACATGTTTTACAACTTCATTTAAAATAGCTGCTTTATCGGGTTTGGGAGCATTCATGTCCCGTTTATTAATGTGAATAAATTCGCCCAATTGTTCGATGTATTCATTTTCTTGTTCGCGTCGACGTTTTTCATTATTACATTTATTGATTTGTGATTGTGGCTGGCAGAATGAAATCAAAAATTAATTTCATTTATTTTCGAGAAAAAAAAGAAAGAATTTTTGAAATTTATTTATTTTAAAAAAAAAAAGTTGAATTTTATTGCGATTGTAGTGATATTAATCATTTGAATTCAATTTAAATATTGAATTTTTACCTTATTTTCTGGGCGTCTTCGAATTTTTTTCGATGCAGCTGGTGGACATGCCACTGCCGATGCAACCGCGTTCATTATTTTCGTCTGATTCGATGAATTCTGATTAATTTGTTGATTATTCGGCGATTGTTGCTGCACTTGTGTCTGTAATTTTTTTAAAATTCATTAAATTAATTGACAAATGATAGAAAATTTGAAAAAAAAAAACCCCCAAAAATACATAGAAATTTACTTACTTGTTGTTGTTGTATATTAAAATTGTTATTATTTGTTATATTATTATTATTTGTATTAGTATTATTATTGTTGTTTGCAGCACGTGGCGATAGCAACAGAGAGTTTATGGACTGTTGCGATAGATGTGATGCTGATGTATGCGATAGCCACTGATCGGGAAGTGGAAGTTCACAAGGCCCCAGCCTAAAATTATGATGAAAAAGAGAGAAAAAAAAAAAACAAAAGATTATTCATTAAGAGTTCTTTTGATAATAATGATGATGATGAAATAAAATACATTCGTGTATATTCGTCGACTTTCACTGAAGAAACCAAAAGTGTATGAAATACAAGATTAGATAATGTAGGTGTGTGACACGGGGGGCTAAATGCCAGTGCCATATGACACTATGAGAGTATATTGTTTTGCTCATCTGATGATCATTGAATGAAAAGATTAAAAAGAAATAAAGAATGCCGAGAAAAAAGCATATCGGCGTCAGACAAACAAAGTCAATTGTATGCGAAATAAACAAAGAAACGACCATCGAATGGAATAATGCATGTGAAATGTGAAGCCAAAATTAAAAAAAAAAAAAAAAATAAAAAAAAAGCAAATGAATCCATTGTCATTGTGTATGTGTATATTGCTGTAGCCAGTCGATTTGGTGCTGGGCTTGTGCGAAACGAAACGCATTTCAAGCTATTTCGTCTATTAGCCATGTAGAAATGAATTTTATTATTCCTTTTGATTGGTTATTTTGTTGATTTGCATCAATTCGAAGCGTGTCTCACTGTGTAATTCAATTCTTTTCGATCAAGCATTTTATATTGAAATGACCTTAACTATTTGACATGATTTAAAATAATAAATAGTAAAACTAGCCACGCAACTGAATTGTCCTGCCGACGCATCATGAATTTCATGCAATTGAGAACTCATTTCAAGTGCTCACAGAAAATGCTTCTGTTTTTTTTTTTTTTTTTTTTTTTTTTCTTTGCGTCATTCGCTTCCTTAGATTAATACAAATGGCATGCATTTAGAGTAACAAGCACTCAAGTGAAATTGCCGATGGTATTAATGCCATAGTGAGAATTCTCTCACTCACTCTCAACTAAACTCTGAAACCGCATTCTATTGAATGTGTTTTTTTTATTCTTTTTTATTTGCGAAAAATATCTGAAGAATTTTTCTCAATGTCATTGTTTAAAAAAAAAAAAAAAAAAAAAAAAGTTTTCTACGTGGATTTTCCCGGCTTTTTTTTTCTATTCGTATCGCTTTTGAAGTACCAGCATACGTATGGCATTGGAAAATCAGAGCAACACCATCATGTTGTGTCATCCATGCACAAGAGACGTAGTTGAAAAAAAAAAAAAATCGATTTTTTTTTTCGTCTCTTTTTCTCTGCCAATAATTAAAAGTAAATATTGAAATTAATTCCAAGCGCATCAATGCAGACCACCATGCTAATTGCGTATCCGGTGTAAAGAATTTCAATTAAATCCAATCGCATACAATACGATGCATTGCAATGTGTTCAATTTGTGTATGCAACAAATGAAGCAGAAACTGCTTGATTTAATATTGATAACAATTATCACGTTCATGCAATCAATGCAACGGATCTAATCAAACCAAATGATTAATTGGAAATTGACAAAGATAAATCATGTGCTCTTTTATTTTTCATTTCATCGCACATAAAATTCACTGTTTGACACATTTGAATTAAGATGCAAACGCAAATGAATCCGCCCAGCATTTAAATCCACCATCGATTCTGCAAACGCATTTCGATATTGATTGAGTTCGTAAAACAAATACTTTCGACATTGAAAAATGAGCAAAGCGGAGAGAGAAAAAAAAAAAGAAAACTGAAAAAAAAAACTTCACTAAAATTGCATGTAATTGATCATCGATGAAGTAACATGCAATTATCAATAATCAATTCCATTGCACAAATTGAATAAACATTAGCATAAAATAAGCATTGAATAAAATTAACGTAACAAAAGATTGAGATTGGAAATAAAATGAGATAAAATAAACATGATTGGAATTATACACTTCAGGCAATTGAATGTGATAAATTTGTATCATTGAATGGTTCGAGGTAGCACAAGATGCCATCAAATTTTGGTGAATCTTTTATCAGTTTTGTGACAAAAACTTTTCAATTTTGTTTGCAACACACAACGAACAAACTTTGACTTGGATAATTTTTGCAAATTTGTATTAAGTGAAGAGTATTTCTTTCTCTTTGGTTTCTGTTGTTGCTTGGTTTATATACGCGTCAACCATTCATGTATGCATACATGGATTATATTAGCGCAAAATGGTAAACGAGAGCAAAAAGATAGAAAGAAATAAAATGAGTAAAGTCAGTTTGTTGAGAGCATAATAAGTGACTATTAAATGAAATTACCTGTCATTTAACTTTGAACGTAAGTCAACTTTGTCTTTAGCTTGTATCAGTCTTTGTTGTTGGCTCAAATATAATATCGAGCAGCGAGTTTAATTGTGGATTTTCATTGCATTTAACGTTCCATACACAAACACATAAATGTGGAAATTCTTATAAAATTGGCGGATTTTCTGTTTTGCACACAAGATACATGAGACAAATTTTTTTTTACTAATACTTGTTAAAATAAATGATAATATGTACATTTACGCTCATATACGCAATCATGCCAGCACAAATACATTTCTTTTCAACTTAAATTCAAGATTACAGTGGCACTTTTATTGGTCTTTAACATTGTTTTAATCTCTACATGCCAATGCGATGAAGATGGAAAAAACAACAACAGCAAATAACAACTTTTCTTCGCTTTTGGAATCTTCACACATGTTCACCATTCGGAGATCATCATTCTTTTTGCATCATTTCGAATGAAAAAAAAAAAAAAAAAAATTATAAATAATCTTTTTCATGTCGTTTCGCAACGAAATTGTTGCCATTAGTTTGAAATACAGAGATTGCAAATGAAAACCAAATTGTAGTAATGAATGAAGATACGCATTACACAAATGTGATGAAATATTTATTGGACACATATTCATTAAAATAAAAAAAAAACAAAATTGGTTTTAATGAAAATTTATAATTTGTGTATGTCTGTGCAATACATATATTTTTCTGCTAGTCACCTCTGTTTCAATTCACAGGTGATTCTTTTGTTTGATATATTCTGCTGAACATCTGTTGCGGTTTATTTATCCAACAAGATGGTTCCATGCAAAATGTATTTTCATTTTTTTTAATTTTTGTATTTTTTCGTTATTTACGATGAATCAGCCTAGTTATATAGGCATATCTTTGAAGCAAATTGAATGCATACAAAGTAGAAGGAAATGAAAGAAAAAAAAAACTGTGTGAAAAAAAAAACGAGCACAGCAAAAAAGTAGAAAATTGGGGGAAAAAAGCGAATTTGGTAGAAAAAAAAAAGTACTTGAACATTTACAAAAAGTGCGTAACAATTTGCCACTCGAATTAAAATGCTTCTTTTTATAGCTAGCTAAACGAATTAAAAAGCAGAAATCATAATAGTTACAATGCAGGAAAAATGTTCAAGTGTTTTTGCAAATGGCAAAAACAAAGATAATAATATTGGCATTAATTATCGGTTTTCTGATAATAATCTGTTTTTTTTTTTTCTTTCTTTTCTCCATCGCCTTACTTAAATTGAGCCTATTGAAAATGGTTTGAAAAATAAAAAATGGCATTGTTCCTATTTGTATTCGCTCATAATTTTATATGCGAATGCATTGCAATTGAAAATTTCTCAATGAGAAATAAAAACTGGAACAAAAATCAAATTGAAGATGTCCGATAAACAAAATTACCAAGAGACTTCGATAATTTCATTACATTCAAATTGAAATGAAAGAATTATTGACCCAATTATAAGCTAATCTATTCATTTTGCAATATATAAGCTGTAAATCGAATGAAATTGAAAGTCATTGTGTAGTCAAGCAAAAGATAAAATTATATTTTTTTTTTTCTTTAAATCGTGATTATTTGTAATGAAAGTACATAAACATTGAGCCGAGCATCGTGCATCTGTTTGAGAGTACAAACAATATCAAAAACTTTCATTTGACTACTTTCTTTGAAATGGCGCTTAACAACAGAAATAAAATAAAATAATAAACAAGCGGCAATCACTGCTGTTATATATTCATTACCAATGCCACAACATTTACCAATGCCACAACATTTCTTTTCTATGCAATGAGAGCGAAAACGCCGCATGCGATTAGTTTGTAATTAGATTGTATGTATTGTTTGATCGTGAAAGTTATTGTCAGTATATGCTTTGGTTTCGATTTATTCTCTCTCTCGCTCCCCCTCTCTCGCTCCCTCTCTCACTCTCTTTCACTCTCGCTCTCACTCTCACTCGTTCTCTCTCTCGTTCTTTCTCGCTCTCTCTTGTTCTCTCTCTCTCTCTCTCGTTCTCTCTCTCTCTCTCTCTTTCTGTCGCTCTTCTCTCTGTCGCTCTCTCTCTGTCGCTCCTCTCTCTCTCTCTCTCTCTCTCTCTCTCTCTCTCTCTCTCTCTCTCTCTCGCTCTCCCTCACTGTCTTTTTCGCATTTGATTCGCTTTGTTCGGGTTTCCGATACACGAATTTTTGGTCGCATCACTGTGTCGGCTCAGTGGCACACATTATCATTTGTAACAGAAATTTTTTTTTTTTTTTTTTTCTTCATTTCGGCCGCAATCGCAATAACTGCACAATATCCATGCGTATCTCGTTCCACTGACATAATACAAATTGTATATTGTTTGTTGCACACTGATTATGGTTTTTCAATCCACGACTCGTTCGAAATTGAAAGCGAATGCATTAAATTGCAATTATTATTTTTATATCTCTATCGTTAACTCGATTCGCTGAAGTGTTATTATTGTTACTTGTTTGTACAGCATTTGTTATTGCAGCCAATAATTGAGATTTAATTGTATTTTATAATTTTTTTTTTTCATTCATTCATTCATTCGTTCGTTTGTTCGTTCGTTCATTTTGTTCATTCTTTCTCGTTTAATGCAATCACTTTCGATTTATTGTATGTGCTTTTTTTTATCACATTTTAAACTTGTTTATGCTACTCAAGATGACACGATGGTACATAAAGCCGAATTGATATAGCTCAATGAATCTCTGTGGCAGTGCTGTGTTTTGAAAATGCTGTATTACAACAAACGTCGTTCTCGCTTCTCATTTCTCTTGTCGTGCGCTACCACAATTTTCGTTTTTTTTTTTTGCTCTTGCTCTCTCTCTCTCTCTTTCTTTCTCTCTCTCTCGCATTTCTACAAATATTTTTACATTGATAATTATGTTTCAACTTATCTAAACAATACTATCAATTTGTACACATCTTAGCGCAGCATGCTAGTGAATATGACATTCAATGAATCGGATAAGTGGTTTTAGCGCTCAAATTTCACCCGTTGGTTAGACAATTTTCGCTCATTTTTCTTCATCAAAATGACGTTGTCGTCATCGTCGTCATCGTCGTCGTTTGCGCTATTTTGTTTCGGTTTTTATTTGTTCTTCTTTTGCTTTTCACCCCGAAAAATCATTTTGCTTTCAATGAAATTCATTATTAATTTTCAATGCTTTTGAAAATAGTATGCAATTGAAATGAAAGCAAAAGTAAATAGTTATTTTATTCTTCTTCTTCTCTTCTCCTTTTTCTTCTTCTTCTTCTTCTTCTTCTTCTTCTTCGTCTTTTTTTTCTTTTGTTCATTTTTCGTTCGTTGAGTGAAAATAATATTTAATTTAAAGAAACAAAAGCATCGACGTTTATCATCGTAAATTACATTAAAATATGACAACCACAAATGAAAACAACACCAAGAGAAGAAACATGACCCAAATAAAAGTGTATGCATATTGCAAGTGAACCATTTTTTTTTTCTTTTTTCTTTTGCTTAAATGTGTTTTTTTTTTTTGCCATTTTTTTTCTTCTCTTTTTATGTTTTGTACGCCAACGATGAGCTATTTCACTACTCACTCGATTCCATTTTTATCTATTTATTTATTTTGGAGAAAAGAATTGAAAGAGCTTACGACAAAAGACTCAAAATGAAAATTGTATGGAGTCAATGTAAAATGAGATATCCAACCAACAATATATATATTGTCTCATTTTCAAAGTAAAGTGTAACGAAAACAAGAGCAACGAATATACATGGAGACAAATACCGAGAATAAGATGAAATAAAGAGAAAAAAAAAAAAAAAAAAAAGAAAAAAAAAAATTCACTTTTTGTAATGAAATGTCATATTACGAAGAAAGCGATATTTGAATATGGCGAACAAAATGAGAGACAAAAAAGAAATAATAAGAGCAGCTGCCACTCTATATAAGACAATATGGTTGTTACGATAGTCGATCGTTTTCAGATGACGTAGGTGGCTTACCGTGTTCATGACAAATATGACGGGGGGGGGAAAAAAGAGAAAAAACATTGAGAGAAAGAGAAAAACAGAAAAGAAGAAAATGAAGTCATAAACAAATATTGAAACACATAATGTTCAACTCTTGTGAAATGCGGATTCATAAACATTGGATTAACGTTCTGTGTATGTGTACAAAATATTGGTGTACATTTGAAATCATTAAAATTTTCCGAATCGTTGCGGATTTCTTTCGTTTTGATTTACTTTCTCATGATGCACGCTCACGCAATTCGACCCATTTTTTTTTTCTTCTTTTTTTTTTTTTTTTTTGTTAATTAAATGCACCATGACCTACGCAAATTCGCAATGCATTTACCCCCTTTCACACATTGTACAATGTAAAATTCTTATTCAATTTGATTTCATAATATAAAGAATTCGACTGAACGGAAATTCAATTCAATTGCACTGATTGTGTTCTATCTGTGTGCTTGTTTCTTTTTTCTTGTGTATGTGTGCGTGTGTGTGCGTGTGTGTGTGTATTTATCAAGAATAATGTTTGTCGTTCATTTGTTTCATTCATTTTTATTCTTTCGATTTTTCTTATTCATTCACTCGGTTTGATATTGATGATGTAAAAACCATTGAAAAGTGAAATGATTCCACGACATTGTGCATCTATTCATGTTCAATATGCATTGTTATTACGCGGATATTGTGTTGCACTCCGTTTATGAACAACAAATAAAAACGACAATGCCATCGATTTGCTCTGAGAAAGAGATCAAGCGAGCAAAAACATTGATATATATATAAATATGAAGAAATGGATATGAATGAGCAAGAAACATGCAACACAACAACAGAATAGTTGCAGTTTAAGTGGGAGAAAAACAAAAACCAACATAAACAAACTGATTGCATGAAAAAGCCTTTAGTGATTTGTTTAACGTTTAATGCATAAAACTGACAACCGCATTGTTTTCATCCATCTTTTTCTTTCGCGTGCCCGCCATCAAGTCAAAATTTCAATTTCATTTTGAATTGCAATTGACGCTATGCAAACGTTAAGCGCATTCATTCAACGGCAATTTATTTACCATTATTTATTGTAAATACAAGTGCATAACATTTGAATATACGGTAGGCGTGCATCGCACGCCGTATGGCAAATTTGCAAAAATTTGCAATCACAAAGAAAAACGATTGAAAAATGCAAGAAAAAAACAAAAAACAAAAAAAACAGATACGCATACAGAAATGCAAACAAAAACATTGTTTCGATCGCATCAAGTACCACCAGTACAAGAATACAAACACAATGAAACGAATGATCGTCACATATTAAACATGCATACATAAAATCGCATTACAAAAAAAAAAAAAAAAAAAAAAAAAAAAATCCAATTGAATGCTTTAATGCGGCACACAATAGGGATATATTGCATTATGGCCATTATTCGGTTGAATTTCATTTTGTATTTGTATTTATAAGCGATTGCATTGCATGTTGAATTTTTATTTTTATTTTTATTTTTCTTTTCATAAAAATGCTATTATTACTCCTGGTTGGTCGGACGGTCGGTTGGTTGGTCGATTGTTCATTTATTCGTTCGCTTGATTCCGTTGCACACGATCCCAAAGCGACAGAAACAGCGAAAATAATGGAAATAACAACGAACGTAACGAATTTTAATTCAATTTGAGAGAATGGTTTGAGATTGGCATGGTTGTTTGTGTCTGTGTGGTGTTTGCATGAGTGGCCAGCACATTTTCTGCTGATATTATTGTTGTTGTTATTGCTACTGCTGCAATATGTGACTGACTGTGGTTGTGGCTGTGTCTGTGTATTGGCACAAGCAACGAGTTATAACATGAAGTTTGTAATACAAACTTTGTATGCGCTTCGCTACTGCTACTGCTACTGCCACTGTGCATGTGTATGTATGTATATATGGTGCACTTTTTGCATTAGCCTTACCCCAGATTCTAGCTTATAAGTTCGGCTCGACTCTGACCCACTGGCCTCAATTTTTTTTTTTCCTACTGCGACGTTACGATCGAAAGATTGAGAGACCCATTCAACATATATGCATTCACATCGATGAAATGGCAAAAACGGATTTTATTTGCACAGAGGTATTTATATGTGATTGTATGCGCGCGCGTGTGTATGTGTGTGTTTGTGTGATGTGTATTAGGTTTTCCAATATCCGTGGCGTCCGCAATCGTTTGGCATTTGCAGTAACACACAAAAGCGAATGTTTGCGGTTCGACTGTACCCCGATTTTTTACTTTTTTGGCATGCAATGTATTTTCCCGAAGTGCAAGCGCTTTCGGTATTTTTTTTTTTTTTTTTTTTTTTTTTGATTCTCATTCGCCAAATGCATCAGTAATATACAAAGCCTGCTGCATAATTGCATGTATGCATTTGAATGTTTGTGTGGCGGAAATATACGATGAAATAAAATTGCATCGCATAACATATCATTGAATGAGTTAGGCGGATGAAAACACATTGCGATCAAATGTTCGCTTTCATTTATTAAAAACATATAGAACAAAGTTTTATATATACACACAAACGCAAAGCGTTTGCAATGTTTGACTTTGTGCGTAGTCAGTTTTGCAACGTAATTTCGTTCGCGATGCAAAAAGCTTTTCATCGAATGAATAAAAAAGAAAAGAAAAGAAAAGAAAAGGGAACATATCAAATACGCATTACAACAAGCTGAATAAATGCAACGATGGTTTCAACGATTTGTCAAAGCTATTTTTCCTCGCTGTTTTTGTTTTTTTTTTTATATTTTGTTCTCTTCACATGGTATGCATTCATGAGTTGTGCACGATTTACATAAATTTACACATTTTTTTTTCTTGTTCTCTCTTCAAACACATGGAAAGAGATTAAATTCACAGCACAATGGCAAATATTTACTTTACATATGCTCCTTGCAATGAGGTTTTCTCTAAATTTTTTTTCTTTCTTTTTCTCTTTCTGTCGCTCTGTGTGTGTCATCGATTTCATGTGGTTCGTACTTTGTACGTTGCAAAATGTGTACGAGATCGAATGCACATACACATTTATTATTTGAGCACAGAAACGTCATCAATTTTATATCGAGTAATTCTGCAATATTACGCTTGCATGACGCATCACACCAAAAATTGTTCTCTCTCTCTCTCTCTCTCTCTCTCTCTCTCTCTCTCTCTCTCTCTCTCTCTCTCTCTTCCTCTCTCTCTCTTTCTCTCTTTCTGTGTGTGTGTTGCTAGCTTTCTCTGTCTCTTTATTTTGTGATTTTTATTTTCATTTTTTTTGTTAAATTTATGTTTTGACAGTTTCATTCAAATTGGCAACGAGTTATTATTTCTCAACTTTTTCTTATCTTTTTTCTATTCGTTTTGTAAACATACGCACAGCAGGGGCTGAATCAAAACGGCATTTAAGTGAAAATATTTGCGAATATTATTCGTTAGAGCTTAAAGCATGAATAAATATTTTGATATATGAGATATGATGTGTATGTACACATGTGTATGTACAATATGCGCTCATGTTGTCGCCGCAATGTATGGCGCTCATATCGATCGCTTGAATAGACCAACAGTGAATAAATATGGTGACGGAATGGAGAACGGTATCGCACCAAAAAGCCAATGTTCATGATTATACAACTTGCACTTGCACTTAATTTCATTGTCGTCATGTAGTTTTCTATAAGTATGTGTGTGTGTGCGCGCGGGCACGATTGAGCGCACACGTTTTTGCACACAACATAACAACCTGCACACACTCTTTTCATTTTGTTCACAGCAAATATTTGCATTGCCAAACACATTGCCATACATTTAACACACTGCATGCAAAGCTATGCAACAAATTTTGAAACGGAACTGAGAGGGAGCATTGTAGGAAAGTATAAAAATGAACAGAGAAGAGTGTGTATGTGAGGAAGAAAGAGAAAAAGAGAGAAACAGTGAAAAATTGAAACAAAGTATGTGAGAGAGGGAAAAAGAGATGGAACGAAGAAGAAAAAAAGAAAGAGAGAGAGAAAGAGAGAGAGAGAGAGAGAGAAAGAAAGAGAGAGAGAGAGAGAGAGAGAGAGAGAGAGAGAGAGCATATGTTGTTATGAATATAATGCAAAACTCTCAGTGATCGAATAATCTATTGACTTGTTTAGCAGCTTAACAGCAGAAGCGACAACGACTGACGAAAACAGTAGCAAACAAGAAGTACGAACAACAAACAAGGTAACAAGATTCGCAAAAACAACAACAACAACAAAACGTATTTGTACAGTAATGCAGTTATATGTTCAAAGTGATGAACGCACATCGTACAACCGTGTGCTTGAGATGCAATACGCTTTTTTGCTTGCTAATATATTTCTTCTTCTTCTTCAACTTCTTCTTCTTCTTCTTTACATTAGTTGCACGTGTATCGTTTTCTTTTATTTCGTCGCATTTATTCATCTACTCTTTCAGATGCACTTGGCTCATGTTACATGAAATTGTGTTAGAGATTATGGGAACCATTGTGTGCAACATTCGTTCGTTTTGTGTGTGTGTGTGTGTGTGTGTCAGTATTATTTCGTACTGTGCAATTGAACAGTTATGATGTGGCATCTCAGTTTTTATCTCTCTCTATCTCTCTCTCTCTCTCTCTCTCTCTCTCTCTCTCTCTCTCTCTTTATCTATTTTTCTTTCATTTTTACTTTAACCTTCCCCCTTGCATTCCTATTGAACATACAGCAATGGTGTTCCTTTTGTTGTTGATGATACGCGCATACATACGACATCATCATCATTATCATGAAACGTATGGTACCATTGTGTTAATGTTACACGTAAAATCGCATCAAAAGCTATTGCTGATGCAAACAATAGAATCACTGCATTGGATCAAAAGTGCTCCATTCATGTGCATCTCGAATTCCCAAACATTTGCATTTATGATTTTCCATATGGGTTTGAAATTTGATGAGTCACCTTATTTCAACTGCAGAAGCAAAACACAGCATCAACAACTAACTCGATTGAATCTCAAAGCTGGGCACATCAAACGTAAATGTTATAAGAGTGCAACAAGGGAAAGAGAAAAAGAGAGAGAGAGAGAAAGATAGAGAGAAGATAGAGAGAAGAGAGAGAGAGAGAGAGAGAGAAGAGAGAGAGAGAGAGAGAGAGAGAGAGAGAGAGAGAGAGAGAGAGAGAGAGAGAGAGAGAGAGAGAGAGAGAGAGAGAAAGAAAGAAATGTACAAAATTTTAAAATTCGTATTGTAGCGAAATGCGAAAATGAGCAATATGGCATTCGAATCATGTTCGAATGTGTTTGAAGCATATCCTGAATTGTTGTATTCCAATTCGACAATGCACATCGGGATGCATAACAATGATTTGACAATACAAAATACAACCAAACGAGTTTATGGCGCATATATTCAATGCACATCGGTTATTTACGTCATTCAAAGCACTCCCTAGGGCTTCTTTTATCACTTTAGATTCTTGTATTAATTGTTTAATGCAGCTCAATATCAATCGAAAAACCAAGCAACGTGTGTTTATTCACATTTTACAAAGAGAAAATTCTAATTTAATGGCAATTTTCCAACATTGCATGGAATATATTGGATCAAGCTGCTGTTCGACAAACAACAATGCCAGATCTTTTTTTTTTTATAGATATTTTACGACCAGAAAATTACATCTGAAACCGTTTCATAATGTGAATTTAATGTTTTCCAATTTTCAGAATGAAAAACAACAAAAAATTACAAAATCATTTTTAAATCACATTAACTCACATATTCCAAACACGAAACAAAGCCCAAAAAAGACAAAGAAAAAAACAACAACAAATGATGCTTGTGTCGCGCTGAAAAATGATCATAAACAATAATAAGAATCGTAATTTATAGTGAGTCGCATTTTTTTTTTTCATTCTCATTGCTTTGATACTTTTTCGTACTTTGTTTTTCGTTTTAAATTGTTTTTCTTTCAAAAAAAGTTTTCAATACTTGCATGCATACAATTGCCACTGCAAGCAAAATTCTCTTTCCGTTTGCAATGTTTACGTGTTATTTGTGCCTCATTTCCGAATCGGTGTTTTTTTTTTTTTTTTTTTTATTCATTCTCACAGCACTGTTAGATTGTAAGGAATGATTACGTTTGATCCATACAGTTAGAGGTAACGAGAAGGAGGAGGAGGAGGAGACACATTAATACTCAGAAACAGCTGATTATTTCATTTAATTCATTGAAATTTGGTTGAAGCAAATATTCGTTAAAACTTAAATGCACTTCAACGAATGACTCAAACTTCAATTAAAACTTGATATTGAAATGAAAAAATAAAAAAAAAAAAACCATATTGCATTCGATGTGAGTGAGGTCAAATTTGGTGAAATTCTATTTTCGATTTCATTAAATTGAATTTTGTGTGTGTGTGTGTTTTGCGAAACGATTCTATTTTGAATTCAACATGTGTGTGACACATTGTCACAACTTATTTCAACGGTTTAAATCTGATGATGAAATTCAATCGTACAATTTCAATTCGATATACGGTGATCATTTTGATTGAATATCGATTACAAAATATCTGAATCACCGCCAAATTCAAATACTGTCATTGTTACTATCATTTTTTCTCTTTCACTCTCTCTCTCTCTTTTTTTTTTTGGTGATTTGGTTTCGTTTCAAACTGCATAACATAATCGACAGTAACGACCACCGATGACGGCAACACGAAACAAATCTGAATTAATGGGTATTTTGCATGGCGATCGATACAGACACATGGAAGGAAATGAGAAAATTCACGATTCAAAAAAAAAAAAAAAAAAAAAGTTTGTTACTATGATGGTTGAGTGTATATCGCGTATCGTCGTCGCGCAAAGCCAAAAGCTATCGTATGCGTGTTTCGTGCAAAAAAAAAAAAATATATATATTTTTTTTAAAATCAGGTCAATGATGAATGTAAAGTGGGTCACTTTGCAGATACATACAAAATATCGTAACGCGCGCGTTCGATTGCTATGTGGCTTTTTACAGTCGCGCGCACTGACTTTTTTTTTATTCTTTTCTCTTTCTGTTCGTTAAATGAGAAACGAACAAAATCACTTGACTCACCCCGTGTTTGAATGTTTTTTTTTTTTTTTATTTGTTTCTCTTATTAAATGTAGCGAATTAATTGGCACTTTTTTGTTGTAATCACAAAATGACAAAACTAAATCTTATTATATGTCGCATCTGTATATAAAGTGCGTTTACTTGTGTGGTATGGACATTCGTGATCTTTCGATTTATTGCATTCGATTCGATTCGATTCGCATCAATATGCACAATCAAAGTTCGAGATGAGAAGGAAAAAAAATAATATATATTGAAATGCTCTTGATTTTAGTTCCGTTCACGCGATAGTGAAATGATGATATTCCTACAGCAAATCGAATTGATGAAAGTGAATGTAAACGCCTGCGCTTTTTCACCACAATACAGCAAATCACAGTACAGTACAACGTAACACATTGAGAATTGAGATGACGACGCAGCACTTTCTTTCAACTGTATCGTGTATCTGGTTTAGCTTTTACATAATTTTAAACGTTGAAACGCATAAATTAATTCGCATTTGTGTGCAAAATAATTTGTGGGCGAAAGTGAAAAATCTGTAACATTGTAAGAAATATGGTTTACAACGGTACACATTATGTTGGAATATATTTATATATACGTATATATGCCAATATATTAAAGGTCAAGAATAGTAAATTATGGCAATTGTTTTAAGATAAAACACGCAACGATTTGTATCAATGTAAATAAATTTTATTTTCACACCGATGATAACCGTGTAATAAAATGCAATGAAAGCAAAATAAAAAAAAAAAAAAAAGAAAAAAATAAAACAAAAACGATAAAAGCGCACACTGTATGTCACAATTTCAGAATCGAATCGGCGGCGCCTCGGAATAATGCGGGAAGAAAATCAAATTTGTAAGCATAATAAAGTTAAATTGAGTCAAATGCAAAAACGGAACCTTCATGAATCACTTGATAATAAATATTATTGTGCAAGCACACCTAAAATAACCCACAACAAATTTTCACGGTTTTTACTAGAAAATTTATGTCTACACACAATATAAATTCGGTCGGCCGTCATTAACAAGCCAAAACCAAGACAACGAAAATGACAACGAAAACAGCAACGACAATTACTTTATTTATTTACACACATTGTCTGTATTTCGGTTTTAGTGTTTGGCACTTTTGGTGATGCCTTGTGATAATGATATGAAAACGTGAATTTGGTTCTATGCGGGCGGAGCTGGATATTATATTGACTATGTAGAAATATCTTATATTTTATTACGCACTAAACTTCCATCTCGACTCAATTTTTTTTTTTGTTTTGGTTTTTTTTGTTTTTTTTTTTTGACATTTGTATGTAATTTTGCCACTTTGTCGAAATCCTGACACTTCTCATTTTCTCTAGTTCCTGTCTATACCCGTGGATTTTGTTTTTTCGCTTTCTTACCCTCTCCCTCTCTCTCTCTTTCTTTCTCTCTCTCTCTTCTTTTCTCTCTCTTTCTCTTTCTCTCTCTCTCTCTCTCTCTCTCTCTCTCTCTCTCTCTCTCTCTCTCTCTCTCTCTCTCTCTCTCTCTCGCTCTCTCTTTGTCTTTGTCTTTGTCTTTTCTTTTTTTTTTTTTGTCGTTGATAAAACTGAGAACAAAAAAAAAACAAAAATTCGATGGATTTTATGTAGGTTATGCATATAAAGTGATAACGCGTGTATGAAAAACAAATTGACAACACAAAATACACAGATGGCATTGATGCACTACACAATTTTAATTACAAATTAGCATTTGTATGCGTATATGGTTTTTTTATTTTCCGCTTTGTCTTTATTTTGCGTGTACGTATGTTTAAATTCGCGTCAGCGTTTTGCACATAATGATAACAAGGCAAACCCGACAATAAATAGAATGCAAAATCCAAAAACAACGTAAAAATACCACGCACTTAACAATAAAATAAGAGGTCGACTCCAGAAAAAGAAAGCGATAATAAGTAAATGTAAATATGTGAAATAATGAAAAATGTAGAACAGTTTACTTTTATGTGTGTGTGCTTTGTTCTATGGAATTGTGTAATTAAGTCTTAAAATGAGGGAAAAGTGGTTTGTATTGTTTATAATTTCTTCTCTCTTCTTCTTTTTTTTTTTCTTCTAATCAAACAAAGAATAAAAATAACGCCAAAAACATATTCGATGATGTAATTTGTCAGCACCAAAATCAAATTAATATTTCCATTTGGTTGAATTTTTATTAATTTTTTTTTTTTTTTTTTTTTTGGGATAAATAAAAACGATCTTTCGAACCGAAAATAATCAAAAGAATAAGAAAAAAAAAAAATAAACAAACGACAAAAACTCATTACTTCATGAGATGGACTGTATAGCAAGTGGAGAGAACGAAAGACAATCCGAATTGTTATTGCGTTGAATTTCTCGTTTACTTGTTGAGATTTTATTCTTTCATTGTCACAAAAGGGACTTTGCAAATACAAAACTCATTATGATGCGATGTATTAATAAAAATTACATTTATTGCCTATCAAGCTGACGTGCATGCTTGTCACTGATATCTAACCGGCACATTCATTTGCCATTTTATGACAACAAAATATTTTCGAAACGAAGAAACTTTTTCACATTGACCAGACACAAAATTGTACAATCGAAAAAGTAGATGAACAAACAACATAAAATGAAAAACAGTGCATTTCACGCGTATATTTGAGATGAAGAATGTCATTGCGTTGCTGTCGCTCTATGTTTTTGTATATATTGAAGTACCGAATTAACAAATTCTAATCACTTTCTCTTCGGGCAAATGAAAAACTTTTCTATCAGAAGAAGGCGAAAAAAAAAAATTGTACACCGATCGTTGCTAATAAAACGACGAATAAATCATTTTACAACGGTAAAGTGGAAATGAATCGGATTTGCCAAAGCAAATTCAAAGTAAAAAGAAAAAAAAAACATTCAATTCAACAAAATTCCACAAAAAGAAGTTTGTGTTCCCTTTTTTTTTTTCTTTTGCCGATAAAATTTTCAAGATTTTCGCCTCATTAAATGTTTTCGAGACAAGAGGAGCGAGTTGTCTAATAAAAATAAAATATTCGCTGCGCCGTTGGCAGCAGATCTCATTAATGATTCTTGTGCTATGTATGCAAGGAATTAAAGCTTTGATGAACAACTTAATTAAAAACATTTCGTGCGATTTCTTTTTTATCTCTGATGTACATTCGTTCTCTCCTGTCGTCCTTTTATTTATTTTCTAACACACCGTTTTTATGAGAATGAGAGAGAGAGAGAGAGAGAGAGAGAGAGAGAGAGTAGTGGTTGATGATAACAACGAAGAGCTATATTCGCTGCAGAATTTTTTGAAGTGAAATTATATGCACTTGTTTATCCGTTTGCATTTCTGTTTTTTTTTTTTTTTTTTTTTTTTTTCGAAATTGAAACACATTGGAATTTACCTGGAAAATCGTCGACAAAACCCCTTCGTTCTTTATGTTTTTCTTGTTCTTCTTGTTTTTTTCAATCTCTGCTATCGAACGTTGCTTTTGTGCTGTCGATTTGTTCACTCATTTTGCGTAAACTTTTAATTTGGATTCCGTCGTGGAGCACAACTATGCAAGAAACAAAAAACCAGAGATTGAATAGGAAAAAGTTTCTATTGAGCGACAATCCAAAAGGTGTCTTCACCAAGCACCAATACAAACCACCGCGCATTACATTGATAAGCTTTCAAACACACATAATTTCAATTTGATTTAAACACAGTATCGGCTTTCCATGAGCTTTTTCTCTTTTTTTTTTTTTTTTGAAAGTTTTGTTCTCCGTTTCACCTTTCATATTATTACATTTAAACCATTTTCTTCAGCATTTGCTTTCATTTTCAAAGATGAAGGTAAAATGGATTTTAAAATGAAATTGCACGTAATGAGTAAAATGCAAAAAAGAAAAATAAAGAAAAATACAAATGAACGAAACGGATCAAATACGATGCCATCACAGTTCGTTTATTCCAATATCCGCAGGAAGGAAGCGGTTAAAAGATTGCTGAGATGGTAAAATACATGGAAAAAGGGAGAAGAAAAAGAAGACGAAGAGGAAGATGAAGAAGAAGACGAAGAAGAAGAAGAAGAAGAAGACGAAGAGGAAGAAGAAAAAGAAGAAGAAGAAAAATGAATCGACTTGTTTGCGCACGGATGTCGAACACTTTTAGTGCGAACAATTTCTAAGTTGTGGAAATTCAGATGGCACACGTTAAATGTATAAAGGTGAGAATGAGCGGAAAACTGTGTATGTGTGTGTGTTTGTGCAAAATGAAAATGTTACGAATACCCAATAGCTCTTTAGCGACTTGGATGAAATTGGATTTAGAAAATGTGAATGGGGGATGAATCGCAATCTTGCATATTGTAAATATTTGATTTAATATGAAAATTAGTTGGTGCATAATTTACACGTATGCTTTTAAGATTGTTGCTTGCGGTTTACAGTACATTTATTCGATTTCATCTTGGCAAAAACCAAATCCAAAAAAAGTGAAGAAGTCGAAAAGAGAAAAACAAAATGTTTTCGGAAAAAATTAACGGAAAAGAGTTTTTCGAGGTTTTTCTCTCACTGAAAGAAGCAAAAAAAAAAAAAAACCATCTGAGATTCACAATCTTCATTTTCATCGAATACATTTTCGAAAGTATCACTGAAAATTCCAGCAACTTAATGGACATTCAGTTTTACATAGGAAAATATAGAAGAGACGGGGAAAAAGTGAAATGGTATTTACGTTGCATTCTCATTCTTCGCATGAATATAAATTGTTGCATTAAATGTGAAAATCATGCAGGTAACTGTTGCAAGGCCATCTCCACTGCAAAAATCTCATTTGTGTGCAAACAAAAGCTCATTTCATTTGATAAATGATAACCGTATTCCTTTGAAATTTAATCCAATATGGTTGATTCAAATAGAGTGGAGATTAAACAAAAAACACCAAATGAATAAGACTAAGAATGAAATGAATAAGAATTTTGCGTGAGAAAAACAAGAATATTTGAATTAGAAATAGAATGTATCATATGATTGGCTAACAGCACATTCAATGCGTAATTTGGAATGCTGCGTAATACATAATGACTAATGCTGCATAATGCATAATGACATAATACGAAAAAGATCAAAATTTTATGTCAAATATAAATATTGTCGCAATAAGATGGTTGTTAAAACTAACGTTAACAACATGAAAAAATGTTAACTGAAAAATCGCAAAAGAGAAGAGTAAGAAACAAAAAAGAAAAAAAAAAACAGAGAATAGAATAAACCAACCTATGAACGGCAAATCGACTTGCTTCAAATATTTGCCACTCAGTATATACACAGTTTTCTACAATGCAATCAACGCAACTGCAAGACCGCAATACGAAGGAAATTATTTCCATTTTTTATAGTTCCGCTATATATCTTGATGAGAAGCGCATGGCCCATAAAACAGTACAAATAACATTGTTTGAATGCGTTTTCGCCCCATTGCATACTACTAACTTAAATAATAAACATTTTGCTGAATATTTGCAATTGACAATAAATTTATTTATTTTACACATGCACAAACACTGGCCGATCGTTAAAGTATGTTATAAGCGTCAGTCAATAAAACAAAATGTTAACAAATAAACTGTAATTTTGTTTTGTTTTGTATTCTTTTTTGTTTTTTTTTTTTTTTTGTTTTGTTTTGTTAAATTCAAAGATCTATTGCGAAAAAAAAAAACAAACAATTTTTTAATTGTTCAATAAACAGTGCAAATGATGGTCAACAGGCAGCAACACAAAACGTTGTGTTCTCGAAAATTATCGCTTTTTGAAAATGGCCAATTAATCAAGAAATAAAACATTAACGAATGAAACATTTAATTAGCTGTTTGTATCTTAACTTCCCATCGGACCGTCAAAAGTGGCCAATCATTAAATGTTTGACGTACATCTAAAAATGGCATATACTTAACAAACTGATTCTTTTTTTCTGACTATGCTTATATAAGTAAAACAACAGAGACTGAGCAATTCAAAGGTTCATATAAACGTGTTAATCACGTCATTGTAACACAATTAGTCATGAATGAGTTGCGATGAATTTAGAGGGTTAAGCACCACCACACATACACAAATGTGACCATAATTCAAATCAACCAACCAACCAACCAAATATCATTTTAATTGTGATCAGCGTGCACCCAATCCATTTATGGATTTATATCAATAATATAAAATTTGTTTTTATTGATTTATTCTCGATTGGCTATTGTTCAAAAGCAATAAATAAAACATTTCGATGCATTTGTTGGACTCGACCACCAATGGCGTCCAATTCGATACAAATGCATCACAATTTTAATTAGCAAATTTTTGCTGATCTGTCTTGTTTAAACCAAATTTGGAGCTGGTCAAAGAGATCCATTCGGTTGGTTGACATAAAATTTATTTACTTTTTTTGCATTTATTGCTTTTTCTAGGAAAACCATTCGATTTTCTTGTTATGGCAACGCATGTGAATAATGTGATTTTTTTTTTTTTTTTTTCGGTTGCGTCCACCCTTAAATTCATCTTTCATTTGCGTATTTTGAATCAGCTTCTTTCCATCTTTTTCGTCTTCCGAGAATTTTATTGTCTCGACTTCAATGTCTCAACCAAGAGACGATGTGTCGTGCGCATACGCTTTAGATAGTAAATTTCCAAAACTAAAGTAGAACATGAACATCACCAAAATTAAGATCGTCTGTTGCTTTCGGAGATGTATATTTGATGTCAAATGTTACAGTTTTATTACCCAAATCAAGACATCGACATGCTTGAACTGAATTTTTCTGTTTGTAATGCTTTTAATTCATTCGAGTTAGATTTTGTTCCGTTTTTTTTTTCTTTTTTGACTGAAAATAATTCAATGGATGGACCAATCTTAGAACAGAGAAAATAAAGGGGAATGAATTTGTTAGTGAAAGGATGTGCAGAAGAGAACGGAGAGGGAGAGAGAAAGAGAGGGGGAGGAGAGAGAGAGAGAGAGAGAGAGAGAGAGAGAGAAAGGGAGAGAGAGAGTGAGAAAGAAAGAAAAAGAGAAAGAGAGAGAGAGAGAAAGAGAGAAAGAAAGAGGAGAGAGAGAGAGAGAGCGGGAAATAGAGAGGGAGGGAGAGGGAGAGAGAGAGAAGGAAATGCAAAAAGATAAAAAGAGAAAAAATAAAGTTGAAAATTGAAATGGAATTGCACTGGTATGATATCTGACAGAGATCAAATTCGATGGAATGAGGTCGAACAGTGAAATGATATCGCTTGCGTACCATGCCATTGTTAATTTGACGATGAAAAGCCATTGCAATCGTTGATTATAAAAGGACACAAATGAGTGGAAAATTCAATTTTCCTAAAAGAACATCCGATTTCTATTTCGATTTGCATTAGCTAAATATTTTTCAAAATGCAAACCATGGGTATTATATCATCAAAGTGCATTTTGTGACCGAAATATTTCATTTGCTTTTTAGCATTTCTACATTTTCCATTTTCATTTTCATTTTCATTGTGATATCAACATTGTTTTTATGTAAATAAATCGGTTGAAAATGGTACGAATGCATTATGTTTTAGTGGTTAAATTCGATTCTATTTGGATTTTTGTTTTTGTTGTCATCAAGGCCGCGCGTCACATAAACTTAAATTTGTATACTCTTTCCGCATTAGACTGAAGTGAATAGTATCAAATGACAATGCAATGCAATTTCGTGCATGGTAACAGTGTTTCTGTTTCAGTTTCAGTTTCAGTTTCATATTTGCAAAATAACAATTATATTAAGTTAGCAATGTTGTTTTTGGCTATTTTGAAAATCGGTTTTGCATGTTTGTTGCACATTGCAACAGACAAATGTAGACAAACTGAATGAATACAGTATAAAACAAGTTGCAACTTGAAATAATGTGAGAATTTGCCATTCAATTGCATAATTTGCAATAGAATCACAACTGTAACAATTTAAATGCCATCCGTCGTGTGGCTTCGTCCCTTTCTATCTTTTTTCTTTTTTTTCTTTTTTTTTTCATTCTCTCAGTCTACTCGATTGAAACGACAAACGACAATGACAACGGCGATGAGCGCATTGCAATTTGAATACAATAAACATGTTCGATAACGATGGGGCAAAATGTGAATCGTGTGGTAGCTGGTTTGTATGCTAGTTGGCTTGTGTGCTCATGCCTCAATTGACCTGCTAACACAAAAGTAAAATCGGAAACTGCATTGGTAATCTGGCTATTGCAATTTGTATTTAGTCCATTGTTGTGTCGGTCGTAAGCATAAATCCATTGTATTGCATTTGACATAGACGCCGAATAAGCGTTAGTTAGCTCAGTTTTGGAATCTTTATGATTTTCATTTTGAAATCAAAATAAAAATAGAATCCACTTATGCAATGATATACCTTTGTATCCGGAGTGCAGTTCCATCTGGATTGGCGTTTAAGTTTTGGTTTTTTTTTGTTTTTTTTTTTTTGTTTTGTGAATGTTTTTATAGTACTTTCAATTTTCTTCTTTGTCATCGAACATTCAACTCGTTGAGCATGTGGCTCATTCATGTAGAAGTGGTTGTTTATTCAAAATTAAATAAACTCAAAACTTTCATATTATTCTCAGTTAAAGTGGTGGCAATATACGCACCAATAGATTGAAGTGGTTTGCATTAAATTAGGCAATTTTGTGCCACGTTCAATGACAACTCAACAATTACTCTTCTCATATAGATATATTATGCAGCATGTTTATATCAAGAGGCGTTGACACTGATAATGACATTGAGAGTGTGAGCAATGAGCATATTTTTGTGTATAACACAACATGATAAAGCAATTAAAATGATGCCAAACATATAATTCACATCACACACGGTGACAACAGCATCCAATCACTCAATTCAAATGCAATTTTGATTGGTGCTCTCTTCATAAGCACCAATCAATTGTTTTCATCCGGTCGTTAGGCTATCATTAGATAATTGACGTTCATTTAATGCTATTTCTTCATTTCTCTCACACTCTCAATTTCTTTCACACTACACTTAATCAATAATATACTAGCTAATAATATCCAAAACTTTTCCAGTTCATGTCAAATGCAATGCAACGCAAAATGAAATCAAAACCATATTGATTTACTGAAAATACTTTTGGAAAATTGAATTTAATGCACAGCTATCGCTTTTTTGCTTCTTCGATCTTATTCAATATTTACGAAAACCGTAATAGACTTCAATTCCCAAACTTTCTTTCGTCCTTTTTCTCTCTCTCTTTCTTTCTCTCTCTCTCTCTCTCTCTCTCTCTCTCTCTCTCTCTCTCTCTCTCTCTCTCTCTCTGTCGCTCTCTCTCTCTCTCTCTCTCTCTCTCTGTCGCTCTCTCTCTCTTTCTCTTTCTCTCTCTTTATCTCCTCTCTCTCTCTCTCTCTCTCTCTCTCTCTCTCTCTCTTTCTCTTTCTCTCTCTTTCTTTCTTCATTTTGCAGTTTTTATTTTCATTATTGGAATTTCAAGAATGTTTCGGTGTGTTCAGTCGAACGTAAGTGAGTCTCAACAATATTTGACAACAATGGCGAAAAACTTTGGAATTTCCATTTCATTTGATCGATAAAGCGCCGTTTCACTTCTCTCTCTCTCTCTCTCTCTCTCCTCTTTCTTTCTTTTGCTTTTGTTTTTCTTCTTCTTATTCATCATCATCTGCTGGTTATTTATATTATACGAAAAAAATATCGAAAGCCATTCAAGTGAATTTCATGAAAGAATAAAATGAATCAAAGCCTTTGGTATGGGCAATTGTACGCGAGTTATCAAAGTTCAATGTTTCAATAAATCGGCATTGTAATGTCTCTACTCCTACTTACGCATCAATTGATTTGATTCGATTGCTTTGAAAATTTTGCATTTTGCTTTAAGCATTTTTTGGATAGACTAAACATCGAATTGGACATAATCCAGTTTTGACGACACGGCGACAAAGAATCAAAACAACAGCAATCAACATCTTTGATTATCATTGTCATCGTTAAGCGTAATCGTTATGCCAATTGATTGTTTTTTTTCTCTCACAAATGTCATCTTTTTTTTTACGTGACTTTTTCCGTTCATTGTACTGTGAACGACCGTATATATTTTCGTTTTTTTTTTTCTTTTGTATAATAAATAAATCAAATTGAACACATATGATGTGTCGAAAAGTAAAATTGCCATTAAAATGAGATAGAAAAAATACATCAGTTTGGAGAAGCACTTCTTTCTCTCTATTTTTATTTGTCTTCATTGTTGAAAATTGAATCAAATCAAAGCACTTGATTTTTCCATTTGAAAAATTGGTGCGTATACAATATCATTTTCGTTCGTGTCATCCAAATGCATTACAATTTCCATTTCATTTTGATAATAAAAGCAAAAAAAAAAAAAAAAGTGAAGCCACCACGGGCATCATTCACACAGTGTGAGATAAACAGAGACAGAAACAGAAACATACACACGAAGGTTAGTTTGATTTTGAATTTAAGAGTGTCAACGACAATATTGCACGTAATTTCTGTAAAGTGGCATGGAAAAACAGCCGAACGAAGAATTTGAATTGAAATTTATTCAGAGATAAAATGGAATAAATAAAATGCACTCACAAAAGTGACAATATTTGTTTGTGTTGTGACGCACAGCGCACACGTTGTACGATACACAACAGAATCAGCAGTTGGCCATTTTCGATATTGGTTGACGAGTGGTAAAATACGAGAAGATGCACAGAGATTGAGAGAGAGAGAGAGAGAGAGAGAGAGAGAGAGAGAGAGAGAGAGAGAGAGAGAGAGAGAGAGGGAGGGAGAGAGAGAAAGAGGTGGGGAGAATGTGTAAGAATCGAAATTCACGAGTGGTAAAATGCAAAAATTATGTTTGATCATCATGCATAATGCCTACATCCTACGTTCACAGCGACCTTGTTCATAAAATTGTGTCGCACGCAAAGTATTTTTTATGTGTGTGAGTATGTGTTTGAGGGAGTGTTGATTTTAGTGCGTTTTTTGGGCGCGAGACACGACTTGAATGGTTGGCGAGCTTATTATCGGCATTTAGCGATGACAGAACAGAAAATAAGGTGCACGCACACTGAACAAACAATCAAAAGCGATTTCTCGATTGACTCAAAGGAAGACAAAGAGAGAGAAAGAGAGAAAAAGAGAAAGAGAGAGAAAGAGAAAGAAAAAAGAGAGAGAGGAAGCGAGAGAGGAAATGTGTCTTGGACGAGAGCTGAGAAAAGCAATTGCAATAACCTTGTGTGAGGGACCAGACCCCAGACGAATTCACAAAATAAACAATAATGACAGTGTAGCAGCAGAAAAGTAGCAACCAAAGAAATACAGAAAGAGAAAGAGAAAGAGAGAGAGAGAGAGAGAGAGAGAGAGAGAGAGAGAGAGAGAAAGAGAGATTTTCTGCTTTTAAATACAAACAAACACACGAATTAATGATGATTTTGTTGGAAATTGCAAAAGATGCGTCATTTATTTTCATTTCATTCGTGTTGTTTGTTCATTCAATGAGCATCTTTTTCAGAATTAAGTGTTACCGCCCTATATTTTTTTCGTTTGTTCATTCTCTTTATTCCATTCATTCAATTGTTGTAAATTATTCATCAAAATATATTAACGATTCGATAGAAAAAAATCTGAATTTTTTGGTAATAATTCGATGTAAAAGAGTGTAAGAATTCTTGAAAAATTTAAAATTTTGAAGAATAAGTAATAATAATCCAATAATTTACTAATTAAAATATGTTTATCCCGTTTATTATTTACAAAACAGATTGAAAAACTCGAAAGTATCAAACATCAGCTTCAAAAGTTTTGCATTTTCGGACGAGAAAATATTTGTGGCTTTCGCACAAAAAAAGAAAAAAAAAATGAATTATGTCAAAACGACGATGCATTGTAAAGTTCCACACTAAATGTATTATATAACTGATAGCGATAATGCAATGCCTTCACTTTTATTCGGTAACCGTACCTTTTGTTTACATTTACCGTAACAATGTGTGAAAAAAGAAATACAAACGAAAATCTGAAGAAGATAATGATATCGAAAGAAATTTGCACAAATGAACAAACGAGTAAATGTGCACTGAGTTTGCAAACACACTGAACTAACACAAGTGATACAGTTCGAATAGATATTTGTATAAAAAAAAAGTGTTTTTTTATCGTCGATTTTTGAATGAGAAATAAGAAAGACAGAATGAGAATTTGCTGAACGTGTTCGGTGAATTCGGCATTCGGCTTATTTCGACAAGTAGCAAGCCGAAGAAGAATATTTTCAGTGGAAAAAAAAAAGGTGAAAGTTGAATGACCGACAGTTATGAGTCTTGATTGCTGCTCTCGTTTGAATATGTAAATATTTCGGGAATGTCAGATCCTTTTCACTTAAGTGTTTCTACAGCCATTTTCTTCTCTTTCAATACAGTCCAAAGAATTTTCCTTTCCATTGAAAATGGAATTAAATTCCTTTTTCTTATTAACTAAAACGATATGCAGCCGGACGACTTATTGAGGCAAAAGAAAAAAAAATTTCGTCGGAAAATTCGATAAAGGTATTGAAAATGTTGCTATGTTATTGAATAAAAATGTTTCATTTCGAAAATATTCGTTCACATTTGCTTGCACTTCAACAAATTAAATAAGAGGCACTCGAATTTATGCGCACCGTTTCGTTTTTGTGTTTGTATTAAAAATTGGTTTGGGTTTGGAAGCTTTGAGAGGGACAAAACTAATTTGAAAACTGAGGCGCACAAACTATACTATCATCACATTGTGATGGATTTTCAATTCAATGGAGGCGATACAAATCGTCAAGCTGACGAGAGGTAATAAAAATGCATAAGCCATGTCATGTTAACAACTCAAAACCACAAAACCGCAACTCAATTGACAATGATTTTTCTCTTAGTGTTGTGCTCTTTTTTTATGCGTTTTTCGGCATCTCACAAGCAAAGTGAATTTTTGATTCTGAACCGCAATGGATTTCGACATGAAATTAAAAATCCAATTTATTCTTTTGAGCAACTTTTCCTTTTTCATTTTCGTCTTCAGTTTCATCTTTTATATCGTCTGAATTTTCTACTTTTTTCGGTATCATTGATTATTTTATACATTTTTCATCAATGGGCTTCACCCATTTGATACTTCAAATCCATGACAACATTTATCGGATAGATTGATTGAATGGAAAAGCCACCGCAAAATGTAATTACATGGAACAAAACATAATTTAAAACGTTTTGAAACATGTGTATTGGCTCAGATCATTGACTGTATCGATGCCAATTTACAGAAAGAGAGAGAGAGAGAGAGAGAGAGAGAGAGAGAGAGAGAGAGAGAGAGAGAAAGAGAGAAAGAGAGAAAGAGAGAGAAAGAGAGAAAGAGAGAGAGAGAGAGAGAGAGAGAGAGAGAGAGAGAGAGAGAGAGAGAGAGAGAGAGAGAGAGAGAGAGAGAGAGAAAGAGAGAAAGAGAGAAAGAGAGAAAGAGAGAAAGAGAGAAAGAGAGAGAGGAGGCGAGAGAGAGAGAGAGAGAGTTAAAGTGGTAGCCACAGTGACACACAGTTGCTGAGCCACATGATAAACATGCTATTAATGATTGGCGACGAATGTTTAGGAAAGCATTTTGTTTTCCGCGCATTTTGTATTCGATATTTTCCATAAATTCATCACTATGGCTAATACTTATTGATTTTCATTTGTTTAATTCGGGGTGTGTTTATAAACGTGACTTTTTCGATTATTTTCTCTTTCTCTCTCTTTCTCTTTCTTTCTCTTTCTCTTTCTCTCTCTCTCTCTCTCTTTCTCTTTCTCTCTCTCTCTCTCTCTCTCTCTCTCTCTTTCACTCTCTTTTTCTCTCTTCCTCTTTTTCTCTCTTCCTCTTTCTCTCTCTCTTTCTTTTACCATTTTTGAGATAATAAATAGTCTAATTTTATTTGTGCATTAATTTCAAATTTATTTGAAAATTGTTTTGGGAAACCATTTTCAATGAGTCAAAAAGAAAAAAAAAAATTTTTTTTTTTCCGAATTTCCGAGGCAGTTGTTATAAATTACGTCGTTTATTTAATACGGCCGAAAACGAACTCGTGACCTTGAACCTGAAATACACATACATAACACAACAACGGCGTGTCTAAGCATACACAACACATTGATTACATTCGGTCGGTAGGCACATATCCATTTGTCTTGCTCGCACTCTTCCTTTCTATCTTATGTTCGTTCATTTACAAAAGTCCTATTGAGCCTATGTGCGTAAATTCTACATGCGACCACACAAAATAATCGTTGTTTCGTATATATGTAACGCGCCCATAAGCTTATTTATTGAGGAGGCTCGAAAATGCAATGGAAATCGGTAGCGGAAAAAAAAAGCTTCAACATAGGCCAGACAGTTGGCAAAATAATATGGTTTCATTTTTTCCTATCCAAACCAAACCAAACCAAACCAAAGGAACGAATGGCGAATCTCCAAATCTTATACCCGAAAATATCGTTCAAATGCAAATGCGATAGAAGACCGTCTAAGCGACACATATCACAGAGAAGCACCAACACCGTCATCATCGACAGCAACAACAGCAACACACACACATACACATACGAACGCACGCACGCACGCACGCAAATCGCCTATCACTTTGTGTCTACCCATTTTCGTGTCATATTGATTAGCTGGGGTGCTTTTTGCGTGCGCCTGTTTACTTGTATTACCTTTATTTTGCTTTATATTTGTTGTCGTTGCCATCGTTGTTGTGGCTGTCGTTGCCAATCAACTTTAGGCCGTGAATGACGCAAAACGCAAATCAACACAATTGAAAAATTGTTCCTTATGGACAGTGATCGTGTGTCTTTTATCACAAGACGCATGAAATACACAAGCAAATCTAAACGACAAAAATGAACATACTTGAAATCCCCTGCTGTTAAGGCTTGATATTTTTTTCGGCTTGTGGGTCCTTTTATTTTTTTTTTTTTCTTTTTCGAATTTTCCAAAAAAATTGTGCACGACGCAAATAGTAAGCACCAAGGAATAAAAACCAATTTCATAACATGTAATCATTCGATACACATTTCAGAAAACTTTTTCATTATATTATTATACAAAACCATTTGTTTTGTGTAGCTCAAAGTTTTTGACGGCGACAGAAACATATAATAACAGTCGCTTTTTCTCGAACGCATTCGAGATTCGTGCTTTTTTCATTTCACACAACACTTATGGTAGTGGTGTTTCATCAAATACATAAGCATTTTCCGTTTTTTCGCACTGTTACTCGTTTATATAAAATAAGCGTGCGTGCGTGAGAAGAAACAAAGAATATTGAATGCTGAATATTCGCAACCCAGCCAGAACCAATAACAATCGACTTGAAATGTTCACCAAAAATGTCTATATATGTATGTACAGTTCGTTGTGTGTCTGCCCATTTTCACTGTTATTTACACTATGATTAAGATTATCGTCAATGAAAATGAAAGCTTTGGAAAAAATTCGTGTGAAAATGTAAGAATTCTACATTCGCATAAGGAAAATCAAAACACACACACACACACACCTATGTAGACATTGTCTCTCGCCTCTTTGCGAATCGATTGAAGCTTTTTGCGTTTAAGAAAATTCAATTTTTTTTTTCTCGTACATGTTTCCGAAATTCAAGAATCGTGTAGCTGCCTCGCAAAATGTCTACATTTTTTGATGGATACAATTTGGTGTTTCGGAATGTCAACTCTTACATAAGCACAGACCGTTTCTAACTGTGTGTGCGCACGTCTTGAATTCAGTTTGAGCTCAAATAATATAGCTAGTAAACATCATCTAAAGTTCAATGATGACAACGACCATTTCGTTATGTAAAATATAAGATGAAAAATGGTGTACAAAAGCCAAATGTGGCAATAAAATTGTAAGTCCAATCATTTGAGTTACTTTTCCTTATTCTATCACTAAAAATAGCGCTTTTATGCTCATAAATGAGTGCAGTTGTGTCAAAGGGAAATGAAAAAGACTGAAATGACTGGGCGAGATAAAAAAAAAAGAAACGGATTGAAAATGAAAAAGAAAGAGGAAGGGAAGGGAAGGGAAAGGGAAGGGAAAGGGCAGGGAAAGGGAAGGGAAAGAGAAGGAAAGAGAAAGGGAAAGAGAAGGAAATAGAAAGGGAAGGGAAAGCGAAAGAGAAGAAAAAAGAAAGAAAAGGAAAAAGACAAAGATGGAAAATGACAGTGAAAGCAAATGACGTCAGTTGCTATAATTTATGACCGTTAAGAGTATGTAATTGAAAATATTCGCGACCATATTGAAAACGAATGATGGTCGAATTGAGTTCTGGGATTATAGAATCTTTCAATGGCGCCTAGGTGACGCAGAATTATTCCAAAAAATTGCACTCATGTCGCATCCATCGTTGTCGATATATGGCCGTTTTGTTTGTATGTATTATATTTTTTTTATTCTTCTTTTGATTTGTTGTAAATCGTAATTATTTTTGTGATTTGCATTGTGAACTGGTCGCTTGGTATAGCAAAAGCAAACATCAAATATTTTGTCGCTTTTATTTATCAACACATTTGTGTGCGTATATGCATTGTTGATTTATTTCATTTTTGTAGCGCTTTTTCCGTTTGCTTGCATTCATTTAAACCACATGCTGGTGTGTGTGTGTGTGTGTGTGTGTGTGTGTGTGTGTGCGTTTCACTTGAAACACAAAACAAAAATGAATACGAAAATTATGTATATTTTATGTAGTTTGCTTGAAGTAAAATGCGCTTCTTCATTTTTGTCTATTGTTCATTGTTGTCACACCGCAATCTCTATGCAATGATTCTCATTTTTGTATTTATATAGGGTTTTGTCAGCACGATGAATAGAGAAAAATTGTTTGAGAAAAGGAAATGGAAGTATGATATCGAAAACGAAATCGCATTCAATCACTAAAATCAACGAGCACTATGATTTGAATTCATATCGAATAGAAAATGTATATAGAGCGACAAAAACACACAAAGATAGGGAGTAGTTTTATTATTCTATTTCGTTTTTTTTTTTTTTCTTTTTTTCAGAAGAAAATCAGTGTGCATAAGAGTATGACAAATTTTCACCAAAGATAAACAATATGAACGATGAAATACGATGAGAATATGAGCTCGAGGTTCTTCGTTTTCAGTTGCTGCTGTATCGAAAACATATTTAAAATTCATATGAGAACTGACGGCATGTATAATAACATGCAATGATCAAAATCATAAAGTTTCTCCATCTCTTTTGTGCTATTTTTTTTTTTTTTTTTTTTTTTTTTATTACTTTCCATGAAATTCAGAATATAAAGAAAAACTGACGTTCGAGAAAAACTTGGAAGCTTACTTTAGTATTTTGCGTTTGGTTGGTTGTTTTTCTTTTCCGTCAATTTTCCTACACTTTTCTCATTCGTTTTGTATGTAGTTTACTTCATTAAATCACCCAATACTCAAAAGAATACCAAACGATCTCTTTCTCTCTTTTTTTTTTCTTTTCTTCTCTTCTCGATATTGTTTCGAGTTAAGTTGGTTCGCATGTGGCGATAGCGCCAATCCAAATCATCATGGTAAATAGTTGTAAATCAGGAAAATATTTATGTGAACATGAGTAAGACATTAAATTAATATATAAATTACATTTTGTCCGTTCAGAATTTTTTTTTTTTTCTCTTATTCATCCATTTCTATCTATTTTTCTTTTTCTTTTTCTTTTTCACTTTTAGTGTTCACATTTTTTTGGCATTAACTTTTCTCCAAAGAGCTTTTTTTTCTCGTATTTTATTTTCTATCTCGAGGAAAAAAAACTCAATGCGACTCCAATTTTTCGATTGTCGGGCTTGGCACAAACATGAGAGACTTAAGCTATATGTTGAAAACAAATCTCTGTACAACGAAGAGTGTTTTTTTTTCTCTCCTTTCAGTAGCAAAACTTGCAATTTTGTTAAATGAAATGATTTTATTTTACAGCTGCTTGGGATTGCAATTCAGTTCTCGCGCAATTTCAAGCTAGAAAATAGTTTATGAAATTTTTAGTTATCTTTAACGTTGGTATGTCAATATACAGAAGCGCAAGCATTATAAGCGAATGAATGAGTAGGTGTGAGTGTGTGTGTGAGAGAGAGGGAGGAAGAGAAAGAGAAAGAGAGAGAGAAAGAGAGAGAGAGAGAGAAAGAGAACGAGAAAGAGAAAGAGAGAAAGAGAAAGAGAAAGAGAGAGAGAGAGAGAGAGAGATAGAGAGAGAAAGGCGTACAAAAGAGCGACCGACAGAAGATATATATGTTGAGAATGGTTTGAGATAGTGATGCTCTGGTGCATTGTATACGACTATTACCATCTATTTAGGATTTATTTGGCATCCGAATTCTCACTGCTGGTGGTCTCATGGGTTTATCACAATCTTCGAACAAACAACGAATTAACGGACCGTCGAAAAAGTAACAACAGCAATGGCAATGCCAATGTAAAATACGCGCATCGCATCGCATCGCATCGCATCATTTCATGAAATCTATCTGTCTAACAACATCATAATTTAACATCATTGACTTCGAAGCAAAATTATACTTTATTTGATGTTCTCTTGATTTGAAAGTTGCCCCAGCGAAGTCAATAGGTGGTCAAATTTGAAATGAAAAAAAAAAAACAAAAAACAAAATAAAGCAACAGTAAAAAAACAAGCAAACCAACTGAGTAAGAACCATTTCAATTTTTTTAATGCATTCGAATGATATTGATATATCAAATTTTATTGCGCAATAAGTTTAATGGGTAACAAAGCCGCCGACAAAACGAAGTACACCAAATAGATTGAAATCACAAAAAAAAAAAAAAAACCAACCAAACAAACAAACACAAAAACAGATACGAACGATTTTGATCCAGTTGAGTAGAAAAAAAAACCGCATTTTCAAACGGTATTGAAATGGCATCCATGCATTTGATGTTCAACTAGAAAAATGGTAAAACGAGATAGAGAAACAGCGATAAATGTATATAAACCAATTCAATCTTGTTTTGTAAATCTTTTCTTTCAGCTATACTCAACTTGAATCTCATGGGGTCATTTGCATTTGCATTTACATTTGCATGAAGTAAAAGAAAATATACACAGTACGAAATCAAGAGAGAATCAGTTGGGCGATTATTTCAGTGGCATAAATATGTGAAAGGGATACATGAATTGAAACGCATTTTAACAAGCGTGTTTTTCGCTTTTTGTATTTTTGATTTTTGTTTTGTTTTGTTTTTTTTTTTTGTTTTTTTTTGTAGAATGTTTACATATTTCATGCTCGTTGCCACAAAAGGTGTATTGCACGTTGCAATTCATTCATTCATAGCAACACAAATACACACAAACAGCATCCCATTCCGAAAATGTACATATCAAAGCAATGTGTTTAAGATAAATGCTGTTTCAATTTATTTAGCGAAACATTTTCTTACGGCAAAAAAAAAAAACAAGACACAACACGTCTTTTTCAATTGATAAAACTGGTTTATTCAGTTAATAGAATATACTTTTTGTTTGTCAGAAATAGCAAAAAAGAAAAGTAACAACAGCAATAGCAACCACATTATAGAATAGAATCATAGCTAACTTCATATTTTTGCCATTGTATATATACTAGTTTGTCTAATTTGAGGTGCACGACTAGTAGAACAAGTCAGTTCTTGGAAGAATTCGTTGATGGAAGCGTGCACTGACAATAGACATTGAAGTAAAAACAACAACGACAATGACAACGACAACAACAACGACAACAACGACGACGACGACGACGACTTCGACGACAGAAAAAAAATGATCCATTATTTATGACGACTACTACGAACGTGCTTAATGCACATGAATGCATGTCCACTGCTGTCCATTGCTCATTGAACACTTTTGAATAATCGCTCATTCTCTCAAACTCACTTTTGAATGGCATTTTACCGTTTGGCCATCAACTTACATTGTTTATTACGATGGCATTATATTTTATTCATCCGATTATATGCAACATACGAACAAATATCTGGCCAGTATTTTCAATCTTTTATTTATTACTTTTTTTTTTGATGCTCTTCATTTCAACACATTTCTTTTTTGTTTATATTGCTGTAGGAAAGAAGAGAGAAAGAGAGAGAAAGAGAAAGAAAGAGAAAGAAAGAGAGAGAGGAAGAAAGAGAGAGAGAGAAAGAAAGAGAGAGAGGAAGAAAGATAGAGAGAGAAAGAAAGAGAGAGAGGAAGAAAGAGAGAGAGGAAGAGCGAGAGAGAAAGAGAATGACGTCATTTGTTGGCGACAATTTTACATGAAGAAGAAACGGTCAATATGCACGCAAATAGAAATGGTGCATAGACTTTTATGCCATGAATTTAAGAAGAAGAATTAGAAGCAGAAGAAGAAGAAAAAAAAACCGAGTAAACCCATTGTGCGTAAAACTATAATCGGATCACATTGTAAATAAAACCAAAGCCAGAAGTGTTATGTGTGTGTCTGTGTGTGAGTTTACTTTTATTACATCAACTTCCTGCAAAAAAAAAAATATATATTGTTCCAGTTTTGCCATTTTCCATGTGCGGCTAATGCGGTTTTCTTTTCGTTTTTTTTTTTTTTTTTTTTTTCAACCATTCTCGATGGCAGCATTTGTTTTCTATATTTGTTTTGTGCATAATGAATGGTCAAAGCCACAAATTTATTAACTCAATTAAATTTCTAATGGCAAACAATAAATATGAATAGAAATATAAGGATTCAATGGTTTGCTAGACAAACTTTAATTCCTTTGTGAAATATTAGAAAATACGAAAATTCCATTTAAACATTGTTAATTTTCCAATAAATTCATTTCATTTCTAAACTTGTTCATTTGTAAACATTGACAATTGATGCATTTAAAATAAAATTCCATGTGTAAAATTTACGTCATGCATTTTATCCAAATACATGGTTTTTCACTTTATTCATAACAATATTTGTCGTTGTTTTTCATGTATTTGTCAAATTGATTGACATGAAGAAACTCCCGCATCGACTTTTAACTTGAAGTTTTAATTGTAAATTGTCAATCCATCAGCCAGAATGAAAATGGCAAAACACAACAAACAGCTAATGAATGAATTTTGTATTAAGCATTCAATTTGATAACTCAGAGTTAAAATGTAAAATGCTTCATTTTGGGCAATTTACGTGGTGCACCGTGTTTTCGTGTGGGTGTATGAGTATGTGGGTGTGTATGTGTGTCTATGAACTGTTTTTTCTCTTATTTTGAAAATTGGATTTGATTCGGCACAATTTACTGGATAAAAGATATCAGGTTTACCATTTGGTATTCTGAATAAATAATTTAACCTTTTGCAACTTTGGCAGCAATGCATAAAATGAATAAAATATGTGCAAGTATACGTTTTGTTGCAATAGGGTTTAGTTACTATATGTAAACGGTGGATCAACGCCGAATATAATTCAGGACATTTTGCCGAATGGGTGGATTGTATCATATCGTATCGTATCGAATCGAATTGAATTGAGTGCCATTGCATATTATTCCATGAATGTATGTACTTTGTAATAATATCAGTGAATGAAATAGAAAACGAATAGATATATCGGTAGACAGCATGGTGTATGTTACACGTCAAATACAATCTGATAAGCTATTTGGAAAATTCAACTTGATGCTTGCATCTATTTTACTTGATCTTTTGCACGTTGCAATAATCATGTATTCGACAGATTTCACTAATGCAATTATATATACGAGCATGACTATTCTCTGTCACCCTCTCTCTCTCTCTCTCTCTCTCTCTCTCTCTCTCTCTCTCTCTCTCTCTCTCTCTCTCTCTCTCTCCCTCTCTCTCTCTCTCTCTCTCTCTCTAATTCTCACTTTTACCAATTTGTACTTTCTTTTGCCATTATACAAAGTGATTTTAACATTTTCGCCTTGAATGCCAACTAACGATTGAAACTAATGCGAATTTACGTATGGTTTCAATGACAAAATTACAGCATCAAATAACATGACGGTAATATACCGCACCGCACCTCTTCTGGAAGCAATCATTTTCTTTCACTCTGTTTGTTAGAGTGTGCGTGTGTGTGTGTGTTTTTTGCCTTCGTTTTCTCTTGTGTAAAAACTTTACGAATATTAAAATTATTAGATAAGAAAATCTTAATGTAAGTATGTGTGTGTGTGTGTGTGTTGGTAAAGTTTTGAATTGGGACAAAACTTGCAACGACCATAATCAAAAGAACGAAACTTTAATTGTATTTGCATTTAGTATATTGTGCAGTTTTGCATATTCCAAATCGTGATTCTCGTGGCTTGCACGAAAGTTTCAAATGGAAAATTAAAAAAAAAAAGAAAAAAAAAAAGAAAAAAACATCGATGTGGTAAAAGGGAGACAGAGACAATGTAATTCATATTGCATTCGCTCGTAATGTAATTAGACATGATGTTTTTCATGAGAATAAAATGAAATGAAAAGAACAACATGCGGAATTTTTGCGGTATTTTCTAATATTGTGTTGCACATTCCGATGCCATTCGAATTCGTCTCTCTCTTTCTCTCTCTCTTTCTCTCTCTCTCTCTCTCTTTCTCACTCTCACTGTGTGTGTATGAGTTTTGACTCAAAGTGCTCAGGAGTCATGGCTACGACCGAAGAGATTCTCTTTTAAGTCAGTCGATGATGTTGTCGATAGAAATAGTTGAGAAGCAGCAAATATACAGAAGAGAATAAACGAACAAACAAAAAAAAAAAATGCCAACTAACGGGATTTGCGTTATGGTATGGTTTCATTCAGTGCGCTTGGTGCTTCATTCGTTCAATATGTGCTGTTTGTGCATTTAAATTTGAGCGTGTGTGTGTGTGTGTGTGTCTTTGCATTTGGATCATTTCATAACTTCTTTGGCATTTGATTCAATAATACGTTGGTAAAAGAACAACGGCGACTCATTAACGTATTTCAAATAAATATTAAAGTACATAACATGCCAATGCACACAGAGCACATCACACAGCACACAGCACACATAACACGATAAATAGGTAATTATAAGTTAATGCAAAGTTTTTCACATATTATAAATTATTGCAAAACACACACACACAAGCAGAGAGGGAGAGAGGGAGAGAGGGAGAGAGGGAGGAGAGAGAGAGAGAGGGAGAGAGAGGGAGAGAGGGACACACACAGAGAGAAATAGACTGAGAGACTCATAAACGCATATCAGCAACTTTCAATGCATGCATGATTGTTGAAATCGGGCGTTTCTGAATATGTTCATCATCAGAAAATGTCAACCGCAGATATTTTCGTTCAAAACTATTGAAAGAGCATAAAAGCCAATAAAGAACTTTATACACAAGTCAATGACATGAAAATTGTCGCTAACTTTTGTTCGTTTGGAATCGAAAAAAAAAAAAAAATTTACTTTTCGCTGCAATCAAAATGAAAAATTACCGAATATATTGTGAAGGCATTTGACGGCATTTCCATTGTATGAAAATAGCAAATAAGAGACAATATTCATTTGATCACTGTCTGTGCCACGAATGATGACAACGACAGTGGTGAGTACAAATAACCGAATGAGACTGAATGTGTAAGAAGAGAAAGAAAAACAAAAAAAAAGAACAACAAAATGAATTAGATTAGACATAGAAATATGAAATGGTCGAGAAGCCAACACATTATACTATATTCATCACCATTCACTGTCATTATGCACAAAGCACGCATAAAAATCTACACTACACAATCACAAGGCGACTAGCGAGGCCATAAAAGTCCATTCTCCAGTTCTATGTTTTCGATTTGGTATTTTTGTCGATGTGCGTGTGTGTGTCTGTTGCAACATTACTTTTCGTAGTTAGTTGTATCAGTCATTATTATTGCTTGAATTTTGTCTGTTTTTTTTTTCTTCTTTTTCTTCTTTTTCTGTTCCTCATCACTTAGTTTTCTTGTATGCGATGCGCTCCATGCTCTATGTTGTGTCTTTATAGTTTTTGTGCCAGCGACCATGAATCTAATGTGCACCACCATAAAAACACTTTTAACTCATTCCCAAAGAGACTTGCATGCTATATCTCCCCGACCACAAATCGAATTTTTACTCACAAAAACTTCCACCATCACCACCATCACACACACACATACACGGGGATACATTCATCTCTTTTTTGGTGAGTGTGCTTTGAATCCACTACTGCGAGTGACAGTCTTACTTACACTATCTTTTTTCTCTCTTTTTCTCTCCTTTGTTCTTTCTCTCTCTCTCTCTATCTCTCTCTCTCTATCTCTCTCTCTCTCCCTCTTTCTCTCTCTCACTCTCTCTCACTCTCTCACACCTCTCTCTCTCTCTCTCTCTATTTCTCTCTTTCCCACTCTTCAATTCACAAATTCTGTTTCTGTATTTATTCAAAGATGAATGCATTCGCATATAATCGTAAAAATAAAAACTCAAATGTCTTCGTATGAACAAATAATACATTAGATTTTATTTCTATTTCCATTTCCATTTTACTCGTTACCGCATCCAAAATGGATTTTCGCATGTGTTATCAAGGAAAAATGCAATCTTTCACTTGTTATTGCTTTTGCACAAACGGAAAAACGGAACGCCAATAAATTTTCAGTGCCATTGATGGAAATGAACGAAAGAACGAATGAACGAAAAAAGGCAAAGAAAAAAAATCAAATGTGCTGAAATGGCAACGAATGCAGGAAGGCGAACGAGAATACTACTTGAAATTGCATGCATACCGCAATCGAAAATGAAGATACAAACATCCATTTACAATTTAACATTTCATTTTAAAGTTTTTTCACGTTTTTGACTTTATTTCATTACTTTTTCGTTTGATTTTGCCTTTTTTCCCCCCACATTTTTGCTAAATGTAAAGTCAAAATGAAGTTCTCATTTGAATAAGCATGAGATTAAAATTATTATTATAAATATGATGATTCGTGATCTATTTTTAGCCAATTTGCTAATACCTCAAGTTCACCACTTGAGAAATATTAATTACATTATAAGCTAATCAAATTGACAGGCCGTCATGTAAAATTTTTTTGCACTTACAATTTTGATTTTGAAGAGAAAAAAAAAAAAAAAAAAAAAAAAAATTATTGAAAAATTTCATACAAACCCATCCAGACAATGGTACTTAACATCGACCAACTTTTGGTTTCTTCGAGTCGTTCATTTTATCTCTGTATTTTTATAACATCAATCCAATGTAAAAATATATTAAGTGCAGTGAATGCTATGTCTGTCTTACCTGCGGGGGAAAAAAAAAGAGAGAAAGAATTAATAAATTATTCAATACTGTCTAAAATGGCAAGAGAAGAAAAATTGAATTCATGTTTCGTTGTTGTTTTTTTTTTCTTTTTTGTTTGTAAAATGTACATTCTAATTATATTTTGTGTTTTTTGTTTTTTTGTAAGCGTCATGAGTGAATGCTGAATTCGCGAGAAAGCAACGGTTTTGCATGGTATTAGCTTTATTAGAGAGATGTGCGTTTGTGTGTGTGTGTGTGTGTTTGTGTGTGTATGAAAATAAGGACCGAACTTGTCGCAAATGCAAAACTAAGAAACTAGTTGCATCAACCGAAAACCTCCAGAGAGATCTACACGCTATACGAACAAGATAATACAATCAAATGATACTAATAAGAACCTTTGTCTGGCAATCCAATCAACAATGTTAGGAAATGATGTGCGAGGAAGAAAGAGAGAGTAGAGAGAGAGAGAGAGAGAATATAAAGCAAATTACCGTTAGTTTAGCGAGAAAACCGCGTTTAAATTTATAAATAAATTTAAAATGCGTTTTTATCACCGCAAGCACGGAACGAAGAATGATGAAGAAAACAGTGAAAGAAAGCATATGCAATGTTAGGTTTAGAAATACGCGCGTGTGTGCGTTGAGATGAATTTAATCGAAAAACTGTGTTTTTTGTTTTCATTTCGTTGTGTTTGCGCGCACGAGATCATCCAATAATCTCAAGGTAAAACTTTGGAATTTCGAATCTCAATACGCGTCTGACTTGCACGAAAACCTACATTTAATCTCACTATATTCATCACATATTTTGAATTGTACATAGTTCCGTACACCCGGTGAATTTGCATTAAATCAACCGTTCCGTTTTCATCTTACGTTCATTATTCCGTTGCCTAGTCACAATCTCATTTTCTGCCCATTCATTGCGCGATCGATAGTAAATTATGCAAAGAAATAAATACAAAAAAAAAAAACAAAAAAACAAAAAAGAAACACCCAACGTAAGAAAGAAAGAAAAAAAAAAGAATATCCACAACTAATTTTATCTGTGACATTATCTCAATCAGTTATAATTATAATTTGTTCTTTTGTTTCGATTAATGGTGGTTTATTGTCAGTGCTTTTATTAAATCACATTCAATATAATGGATGGTTTTAGTTTTGTATGTTCATTTTGCTCGCGTCATCTATACGTAATTTGATTTTTCGATGACTTGTTCGCTGCTTGTTATAAGAATTGCGTTTTTTTTTTCTTCATTTTACATGCGCAAATGGTCGAATAAGTAAGAGAGAGAACTTAGGCGAAAGAACGAGAGAAAGAAAGAGAGAAAGAGAGAAAGAGAGAGAGAGAGAGAGAGAGAAAGAGAAAGAGAAAGAGAGAGAGAAAGAGAAAGAGAAAGAGAGAGAGAGAAAGGGAGAATGAGAAAGAGAGAATGAGAAAGGGAAAATGAGAAAGAGAGAATGAATAAGGGAGTGTGAAGAGATTAAGGGAGATAGAGAATAAGAAAACGTGCCAAACCCATGTGTGGGATGCATTGACGAGCGATAAATTGTTCGAGGTAAAATTCAACTATTGAAATGCATTGAGCGGTATAACGGTTCGATCAGTTGGTGTGTTGCGCAGACTAGCGAGAGAATAAAGAAGATTAGCAAAAGTATGAATATGTGTTTTCTTTTTTTTTTGCAGTCAAACGACACACAGTGAGAAAACTGGTTTTGAATGTATGAAAATAAAAACGACTTTGTTGGTTTAGAATGAAAAAGAAATCGAATGAGAAATAAGAAGAAAGAAAAAAAAAAAAACGGAAAATGTGGTGGATTTGTTTCACTCGATGAATGTAAATGTGACTCGAAATTTCGTTTGATTGTCGATGACTTCTGACTGTCTCAGCCACTCCACTCGATATACGAATAAGCATAGTAATTGTATTTTCATTCGTCTTACGACTTTTCTTCACTTTTTTTTTTTTGTCTCTCTCTCCTCTCTTTTTTCGAGTGGAAAATCTCAAATGCAAAAGAAAAGTAAAAAGAGAATGAGCAAAACCGACATGTAACAAAAGTCGATGATGGTAAACGAATTGAAATACTAGCCAAACATGCCTGGAATATGTATCGCCATGTAACAACAAATGTTAAGTGTGTGTAAACTATTTAAACTATTTGCAGCTGTTTTGTCAGAAAATTTTGTCATATCAGAAGCAAGAACGAACCAATGACTGGTGGTATAATAACAAGAATATGTTGTGTGTATACGCA